>JAODKL010000051.1:2177598-2191619 GCA_026780765.1 Petrocephalus schoutedeni
AGAGTACTCAACTACTTGGTTGAAACAAAATCCTGGTCTGGATTTTTACTTTTTACTTTTACTTTGCCCACCTCTGTAGACGTCAAATGATGAACGTGTGTGTTTAAGATGCAGGATAATCCTAACCCCAGTCACTGAGGGCTTATTCCCCCGCCATAACCCCAGATAATTAGATCCTCAGGCAACTGCACAGGCGGCCTTGACTGTTCCTTTGTCCACTGCTTTCGTCCCATGCATGTGAAAGTTGTCTCTCCTCATCAGATACTTTCTGTAGCTCGTCATCTCCCCACTGCTTACTTTTTCCTGTTTTTGAAAAGTTTTCTTTCATTAGACATCAAAATTTCTAAAAAAAAAAAAAAGTATTTTCTTCCGTGAGCATTACTTCCCATCCCTCAGTGAGTTTCAGGACCGAAGGAGGGCTCCGGATGTGAGATTCTTTGAGTTACCGATGTGAGCTTTCGAAGGCTTTAGAGCAATGAGTGTGCAGTTGAACTCTGACTTGCTGTGATCTAGTTAAATGATAATTACCCGATAATTTCTCAAACTCCTTTGTATTCTGCAGCCAAACCAACCACCTTGCCACTTCCTTTGACCCCTGAGTCTCCAAAGTAAGTGCGAGGATTTTAAAAAAGAAATTTCAAAGCCTTTGCTGTTGTCTGATTTCATGTATAACTACTTGAAAGTGAGTTTAACCCTACCCCTAAGTTAGAAGTCAATGATGTTGGTTTTATGTTTCAGCGACCACAAGGAATTACCGTACGAGAACAAAACCATTGACCGCACATTGAGCGTGGAGCTGTCTGGTACTCCAGGTAAGAAGACCCCAGCGTTCGATAATCCTATCGATACCAGCATGCGGTCACATTGATTGTCCATAGAAACAGATCGACGGAATATGTATTCTGGCCCAGAAAGCCATACGGAATAAATCAAGCTGCTGTCAGAAAATGAGAAATCAGTTTTCTAGGACAGAGTACAGTGAAAGGCTGAGATGGTGAAGCTTTGTCCTGGAAGGGGTATAAAAAAAAATCCCAGGGTACAAGGTGACGAAGCCTACAATGTGTTTTCATGAGCCTCGATATTGATCACATGGTCCAGGCTCCTGTTTATGGGAAAAGCCGGCTTCCCAGTGAGGGCGTAATCTTCGGCTTTGCACACTGACCCCCCTCGCACTTTGACCGAAACGCTCATTTACCTGATAGATCGCAGCAAACACAATGATGCATTATTATTAGTTTAATAGTTTTTTTCCCCATTAATCGGTGTTCAGATATCATCAGAATAATTTGTCTTGGAAATAAAGGTCATTAATGACATGGCTCCAATTTTAAGTAATTAAAAGAGAAAACTAATCGTAATTTAGACCTTAAGCTAAAAGAACACGGTACTGGGTATGCCTGGCTTTTCCTCGTTAAGAACATGTTTATCCTTTTTACCCACGGTCCTTTGTGGTAGTAATCATCTTGATACTGCCCTGCTTAATACATAGATTTCCTCTTTTACAAACCACTTTGTGATTCCTAAAATAGAGGCAGTGGATGTTCAATATGTTCAGGGTTTAATTTACCTGTATCTGCGCAGCCATTTAGACTCTTGGTAACACAAGAGCTGTAGCTGGTCTAGGTCGTGTTTATTTTGGCATAAATGTCAAGCTTGCCGTCAAGTGCTTGGAGGCTGTGTTTGTGTAGAGATGGGCAGCTACATTCAGGTATTTGACATTAATTACATCTTTGTCTTCAATTTATAGTCAAAGGTGTGCTCTATCCAGAAGGACATACCTAAATATAATTACCTAGCATGGCAGTCACAGTATTCACGTTAAATTCTGTGTATTTATGTCTTTGATTCATACGTAGTTAAAAAGGGTATAGCCTGTCACTCACCCTGATTTAAGGGTTATAGGATTACATGCTGTAAAAAAAAAGTCATTTCAGATGAAAACCCATGGAGATCAAGCCTTTCAACTGCTAGATTAGGTTGTCCGGTACCGTCAGGCGCTCGTTTGAAACCGTACATGAAAGGAGTGTTCAGTTCGCTTCTGAGTTAATGTGCCCTGAGGGAACCTGTGTAGGTTTTCCACTGGAAATCTGTTTCATTTGAGATTAAATTGCTTTAATTGTAAAATTGGTTGCAGGCTTGCTGGGGCAAGCGGAGTGTTATGAACTTTTAACAAGCACCTTCCAAACGCGAAATGGCATCTTCCAGCAGCTTAATTAAACGTCTCCTTAGCATCTATGTTATGTTGTGTTTGACGGAATACTATCCTTTATAGAAAAACACAGCTTGTTTTCTTGTCATTGTTGTAAAATAATATTTTAATGCGTGCCATCGATCTGCTCAGGATTAGCAGTTGGCAGAAGGATGCTTGGTTGGGTATTGATACCTTAACTATAGGATTCTCTGCTATATGTAAAGGAAATACCCACACTGGTCAGTAAGGAAGGGAGCCTTTACCTCTGAGGTTTTCCTACACACTATGCATCACTTCCTGCCGGTCACATTCCTCTGGGAGCATGCTAGCTGATTGGCCAGCCGGCTACAGAGCACAGCCAATCTTAACAGTGGTGCAGGAAATGCACCGGCCCAGCATGTAAGCAGGTGGAGGCTACCTGGAAATGCAGTCTTAGCGTGGAAGCTGGAGGATAAGAGGCTATCTGGGTCCCTCATGCATCTCAGGGGCATGCACCTGTGTAAGGGGGGGGAGGTGAAGTGACCCCGCCTCTGCCTCCTGACGTGACAGGAGATAGAGCGAGCGCACTGGCATTAACAACGGTGTGAGCAGACTCGGTGTCAGGTCCTCCTAAGTACCGGCCATCTGTCCCTAAGCAGAGCTGCCCCCGCCCCGCTTAGTCATAGATCCACGTTTTAATAACTGCCGGATTGCACTGGAAAAGCTTTCCTCTGCCCATGGCTGCTGGCTGGGGTCCAGAGGAGTCGATGTAACATTTCTGGAGGATCTGGCTTTTGTAATTGTACCACTAGCCCAAGGATGTCAGCTTGTTTGTCTGTTTGTTTGCTTGCTTGTTTGTTTGTTTGTTTGCTTGCTTGTTTGTTTGTTTGCTTGCTTGCTTGCTTGCTTGTTTGTTTGTTTGCTTGCTTGCTTGTTTGTTTGCTTGCTTGCTTGTTTGTTTGTTTGTTTGTTTGCAGTTCTGGGCTTCGGCAAACTTTTGGAAGCATCTCAACTGCTCGGCCATGGCTGTTTTGCTCCTTTTATTCGACGCTAAGTGTCACACTAAACATTTGCTTGTCATCATTGGGAAGAAGTGAAGGGAATATATCTCTGGTTATGCTTCTGCTGACATTCTGAGTCTGGGGGGGGGAGGGGTATTCTGAATTCATTTCCATTCTCGTCGTCCTCCAGGTCTGACACCACCCACGACGCCTCCTCACAAAGCTAGCCAGGAGAATCCATTCAAGGCTTCCATCAAGACTAAGCTGTCGTCATGCGGGTCCTCCGCCTTGGTGGGCACGGGGGCTCACTGCGGTGGGCCGGCTCCCTGCTTCCTGGCCGTGGGCCCGGCCCGGAAGGACCGCGAGCGTACAGAACTGTTCGCCCAGCTCAGCCGGGTGTCAGCTCCAGCCCCTCCGGGTCAGGAGGAGCGCAGAGGCAAGCGGACTGCGCCGCGCGTCTTCAGCGACCACGACTACTGCCAGTTCACTGGCGCCAAGCGGAGCCTGGCCCCCTGCCCGGGGGCACTGGACAGCCGGCACTGGGGGTGCGGCATCTCTGTGGCTCTGCTTCCCCCCTCTCCTTCCCTGGTGGGGCATCTGCAAACGGCGCCCTCCGTGGGGCGAACCCCAGCGCCTGACAGGGAGGCGGGGAAGCCGGAGCAGCCTCCTCGTGCCAGGCCTGCCACGGGGGGCTGGAAACCGTTGGAGGATACAGAAATCAGGGCGGAGCTCAACAAGCACTTTGGTCACCCGAAACAAGCCATTTTCAGCGAGGAAGCCAAGATGGCAGAGGACCGTTACTGCCAGACAGCAGGGGGCGTGTTCGCGGGCCTTTCCCTGGAAGGCGTCCTGGAGGACAGTGAGGAGGAAGGAGACCAGCTCTTCTACCCATGGGAGGATTCTCACCTGGGGCTGCAGTTTGATGGCACACCCTCGTGTTCTCCCTCCAGCTCCCCGTCACGGAGCTCTGTCTCGCCGGCCAAGGCCCATCCCAGATCCGCCTCCCAGTCTGGGTCACGGTCCCGGTCCCGCTCCAGCTCGGCTTCTCACGTACCTCGACGTCGCACCCCCTCCCGGTCTCCCTTCTCCCGCTCCCGTTCCCGATCTCCCCACGCCTGTCCACGGTATGAGCTCCCCCACTACTCTTTCATTTCCTGATGGGTTTTTATTTATACCTACACTGTGGAAGCTGAGCAGTCAGTTCTGCTGAGTTCGGATAGCGACGAGAATGATAACAAAAGAGCATGATAACAAAAAAAAATCCCCCTTCCCCTGCCTACGCGACTATCCCCACTTGGAGCTTCGTTCTGTTGTGTTCGGACAGCCAACGGAAGATGTTCCGTGCCAAGGTTTTGGAGACGCTGAGGACTCCGGCTGGTTGAACAGCAGTGCTGCGCTGATTCACACGCTGGACGTAACGCGGCACACTTACGACACCTGTTCCCCCTGCAGACACGCAAACATTTGGACAAGACGTTTGAAGGACATTTCACATTAAAAAAAAAAAAAAAACGTGCTTGAATTATAGTTCAGTTGAATAGCATCCAGAATTCAGCAAAAACGACCAGACTCTTCCTGCCCTATCTCACCCCTCACTCTCCCTCTGCCGTGATGCTTCTGTCAGCTCTTTCTATGAAAACATTCTCCAACCGTTTGTCGTGACGTTTTTGAAAAGTTACCCTTCAAGGCCTCTAAAATAGATGGATTATGTACATCTTGCAACTCAGGGCAGGAGAAGCCCGAACCTTTTCTGAGGGCTTTAATACTTCTTACACAGTTACTGCGGCTTTAAATGACTCGATGTTCCCCAGCTCGAGTTAAAGGCTCCAAGCAAAGAAATCCTGAGCTCTGGGTGCAATTAGTTATGTCTGTTATTCAATCTGGTTTTATTATTTTGCCCTGGAACCATGAGAATAGTGCTCCGCTCTGCGACCTTTGACCTGGTAGCATAATTGAAACTGGAGTTCAGTCTGGGATAGCAGGGGATATTATTACAGTTCAAGTGGACAGCACAATGTAAATTGTGACATATCATTTACTGAACGGCACCCTGGGATTTTGAGTGTTAAGTTTCTTCATGGTTTCTTGGCAGACTGCTGTCTTAGAGACTCAGGCTTCTCCCTGCAGACATAATGCATGTCATCGTCCCATCTACTGCATGCCAGGGAAATTCAGCGATGGAGACAGAAAGTGTCTCACGAGCCACCTATTAGAGAGGGTCATCAGTAGTGCGTTAGTCGGACCACAGCACAGGAAGGGCGAACTTGCTCACTGGAGCGTATGAATATAAATCAACATGCGATGAAGCGGAGAGAATTCGTTGAACGTTACGTTACTGCTCACGTAATCATTTGGGCTTGGGGATAGTTATGTTTTTTTGTTTTTTTTTTCCCCTTTTATTAGGTGAGCTTATAAATAGTCCCTATAACCTAGAACTTGTGTGTTCTAATTATAGTGTTTTTAATTAACTGTACAAATTGGTTTTTCATTACACGTTATGGCGGTGTAATTAATGTGTACGATTGTGTGCGTTTGCTCAGGACTGGCCAATTTGTGGACACCAGGAGCAGGAGGACCCGGAGAAGCCCCCACGCAGAGACGAGGTCCCAGTCCAGATCTCCGTCTGATCGGAAGCCTGGGTTTGTGCTTACCGTTTGTTCCTCTGTGTATGTACGTCCGTCGTGTGTCATGCTGGACACTCTGGCTTGTTATGACCGGATATCCAAGTAGGGCTTCTGTATTTGTTGTGTGTACTTGATAATGCCATAATATTTATAAGCCTGAGCATCTGTTCTTGGTAACTAAGCCTTGCTGTGCTGGAGAAGAGATGCAAAACATGCTGAAGTGGTGACCGGAGGAATGGATCGATGATCAGAGACCGGAGGGAATGCACACGTTGCTAATATAGTTAGCACACTAAGCTACAGACTGTTTTCCTGTGAGACGGCACATGACAGAGAGGAGAAGCCATTTGATTCCTGGGGATTATGCTAAACGGCAAGAGAAGCAGAATATATCCCTGCAGGTTAACAATTGGTCTTAATTCCTCCTGTTCCATTACATAACACTGTAAACGTACCTGTTTGAATCTTTGAACATAAGCTTCAAGCCCCAGGGTTTAACTCTTAACCAATTACCTTTTCTGACTAAAACTTCTGACTGGGAATCACGTGGTTTTCGACTATTAGGATGACTGCGGGTTTGTGGTACACTGTATTTTGGGTTCTGGGTAATTCTCTGTAAAAACACCATTACATGGTGGGATGATGTACTTTTCCGTTCTTTTTAATGTTTTTTTTTTTTTTTAACCATGTTGGCTGAATCTGGCAGGGACATCTGGGCCAAACACCCATGTGTCTGTGTGAACAGTGACACTTGAAAGCACTACTTCCCAACCCAGTCCCCAGACGGTCCATGTTTTTGCTCCCTACTGGCAGGGAGCTGGGAGGGAGCAAAAATGTGGACCGTTTTGGGGGTGGTCCCCCAGGGCTGGGCTCCGTCAGATGACTAGTGCAGGACAAGCAGCGTGTTGCACGTAGTGACCCAGACTGTCGCCCACAGGTACGGCAGCTACGAGGAGTACCGGCACGAGAACCTGAGAAGGCAGGAGTTTCGACGGGACTGCGAGAGGCGGGAGTCGGAGGGAGCCGAGCAGAGGGAGATCCGGAGGCAGAAAGCCATCGTGAGTACTGCCATCCCCCAGACCTTCGGCGAGATGCTCGACGTGCCCCAGAGCAGGCTTCTTTGGTACCTCATCCCAGAAACTTAGGGCTCTCGGCGAAGCGTGAGGACATGTAAAGTGATTCACTGAATTATTCATGTAACACGCTTTCCTCACTCCTTGTAGGCCCCGTGTTATAGGCCTCAGGTGTCTCCAAGTTGCGCCAGATAGCTTTAGTTGTATTTGTGTTGTAACATAAACAGCGTGTTCTCCGAGAGAACGTGACAGTGAGCCATCTCGCAGTAAAAAGGTGGTAGCTCTCATATCTCTGCCGGCCTTCCTAGCAGACGTATCAGGGTTGGTCATTACAGATTGGCTGGAGGAGGAGATAATGGGATTTTATGGCTGCATTAAAGTTCTGTATCATATGGGGATGCTGTTTTTCAGACATCAATTTTGTATATGAGGAACAACAATATGTTGTATGTGCCTTATTCTACTCATGGCATTCTACACCTGATTCTACATCAGATACAGTATCTTAAATATATATACTATATATATAGCTTTTGTGTACCCATTTGACGTCGCCTTCCATTGCCGAAGCACAATTCTAAAACTCAACAACAGAAGTCAGGAGGATGAACAGTCCCATGATTCCTTGCATCCCAAGTTCGTTCTTGGGAGGCAGATTAGCAAGAATGCTCCTGCCAAGAACACAAGTATATTTTTTGCGTTCTCCGTATTGATAAGCACCCCATGCCTTTGGACTGTGGGGGGAAATCCACACAACATAGGGGGAACAAGTTCATAGACAGCAACCAGTAGGGTACTCTGTGGTTGTGACTCTTTATACTGAACTGGTTTATTATAACAAAACCTTAGTCTGGATCTGTACTTTCTGCACCTGAAGTTGTCTGTAAATGATTAATTTTGTGAGTAACTCCCCCAACACTGACCATGACTCCTTCAAAAAAAATTCACTTTGACAAGACGATGCATCCTCTCTCTTGGTATCCAGGAAGAGAGGCGTGTCGTGTACGTGGGGAGACTCCGTTCGGACATCACGTGGACAGAGCTTAAGCGCCGCTTTGAAGTCTTCGGAGAAATGGAAGAGTGCACCGTTAACTTGAGAGATGACGGGTGAGGCTCGGGGGGATGAAAAAGCAATCATCCCGGATGCTCGTTCACTTGAATTCTTTTCCCTTTTTCCTGATTAACTGAGGCCGGACGCTCTCCTTTTTAAGCTGTGTTTATTTTGCCTCAGAAATCCTGAGCTTAAGAAACCCCATCTGCATCTTCATGAGATTTATTCTTTGCGAAGATGGGTGGCAATGTGTTTTATTTCGCAGATGTTAACATAGCTTTATGACACTGCTAGTCTCTCAAACAAAGGCTTATCTTTATCTCCAGGAACAACTTTGGCTTCATAACCTACCGGTACACTTGTGATGCCGTGGCGGCCCTTGAGAACGGACACACTCTGCGTAAATCGAAGGAGCCACACTTTGAGCTCTGCTTCGGTGGACTCAAACAGTTCTGCAAAGCCAATTACACGGACTTAGGTAAGAGGTTCCAGAACACCGAGGAGACGTTTTCAAATGGTCCGAGGCTGAGCCTTCCGGTATGGGTGTGATATTATACTTATAACGCGATTCACGGTGCGTTCTGGAGCTTCGCTAAGTGCAGTGCACTCACGCGCTTCCGCGCCCTCCATCTTCCGTACTCGCGGTCCCCGGCAGTTAGAGATCTCAAGTGGACTTCTCAACTGTTGCTGAATAAAAGCGAGACCTCAATGTGAACCCTACCCCCCCCGCCTCCCAGCACTATGACTGAAGCAGTGGGTGGGGGGTGGGGAGGACATTTGAGACCGGTCTCTGTCAGGATGATTTTCTGCAGGAAGCACTGTCGAGACAGCCACGGTTGTGGTTGTCATGGCCCGCCGGCGACCTCACGACCGGATGAGGGTCCTGCGGTCCGTCCGTCACCGATTCACCAAACCACTACTTCTCATGTCACCTTGATAGTACCTGTGTTGAGTGTACATTTCTCTTTACGATTCAGTGTTTAGGAGTGGTGACAAAGTGCGCTGGGTGTGTCGGGGCAGGTGAGCAGCGGTGATCCATCCCCTCCCCCCCCCCCCAAAATTTGGGAGTTATTTTAGGGTGCTTTATTGCTGTACGCCACACCCCCAGATGATCAGTGCTCCTTCTGAAGATGATGATGCTCGTTCAGCAGTTTCACATTGACACCCAGCTAGAAATATGCTTAGGGATGCTTAGCTGATAGAAGTATTTCTTTCCCCACTCCGATTTAAAGGAGTAACAAAACAATTCTTTTTATCATCCAAACGTATACTTAACGGCAGACGTGCTCTGTAGGCTTATAAGGAATTTTAATATTGGTTATTTGTCGTTCTGGGAATAACGCTTTTTTTTTTGTAAAAATGCACGTCGCCATCAATCTATGAAGTCATTATATATATATATATACATTTGAATATCCAATATCTGTCTGTTCCCCTGCCCCTAAGAGGGATGTGGGCAGCTTTTGGTAGTCACTTTACGTCACGCCAAGCCTCACACATCTCCCATTTCGTTGGCCCGTCATCGATATCCACATTTCCTTACTCTATTTTTGAGTTTTGCATGGTCCGGGGTGCTGAGGGGTAGCTTAGGTATGTCCGTGAAATCTGTGGGCACTTTCTGAGCATGACAATATCCCCCTAGCAGTGACTGTCACACTTAGGGCGGAACTCGAGATTCCTGTGGGTCTTCTATAATCCCCTCGTTTACCGTAAATGCCGGGTATCCGGTCGTTGACAGAGTCGTCGTTGGCTATATGATTCTAGCGCCGGTCATGGGGGCGTGGAACAGCCGTGTGTCTGTGTTGGCTTCTCTGCCAAGGGCACGAACCCACACATCCGCTGCAACTCACGCACGACTTGTCGTCCTTGCAGACTCCCATTGTGAAGACTTCGACCCGAGCTCCGCTAAGAGCAAGTACGACTGCATGGATTTCGACAGCTTGCTGCAGGAAGCCCAGAGCAGCCTGAAACGGTAACTGGTGGCAGCCCTGTCACCAGAGGGAGAAGCAATACCTCACGGATGTATCCGTCCTCGACTGCGAGGCCACCGGAAGTTTTACGCTCTTTGAATGAAGAAGAATATATAGTATGAATGATATATAACACAAAGTTTACATGAACTAAGCTGCTGGTAAGCCGGGAAGCAATGATATCAACTGGTGACGTCAATAATATGTCATATCATGATGCAGGTCTGTAGAAGGAGTATAGTCAAAATGCTAACTCTGTTCGGGGAAAAAAAAAAAAACAAAAAAATTAAATACATGCGGCTTGTTCGGTTCTTTTTTTTTTTTGTTGTGTTTTTGTGGAGTTTTTATCTACTGTTTGTATGTGGTGTTACATTTAGCATTCGGGGGTGAACTCTATCTGGGGTCTTTCAAATACCACTGTCGTCCATTCGCCAGAAATATAGTTGTGTATTTGAAAATATGGAATATGTTCAGATGAATTACTATTTTTATTTTGTGTATATATCAGACAGAAGTTCTTTATTTGTTACAGCTATGCACTGTAAAACGCAGCCTTTATAAAAGATGAGATTTTCTTAAATAAGAATGTTGATCTGTAGTTAATATGAAGTTATTGTTCTCCTACATGAAGTTCCAATGACATGATATGATTGTAAAAACATATATTGAATTGAGGTGATTTTTTTTTCTCAAAGGGGGGATGCAGAAAATTTTTTAAAACTTTATTTTGGTGAAAAAAAAGCAGTTGTTACAGATGTCTATTGCAGTTTGTATAGTTTCTTCTGTTTTTAAATATTTCCCACTCAGTGTTTTCCATGTACAACAACTAGCGTAAAATACATTTTTACATGTTTCTTTTCATAATTATAATTATACACATGGACCACAAAGGTCTATCAGCAAATTTTATTTGAAAACAATCATCAGTCCTCACTTTCTTTAGTTTTTATATATACGGGAAATTCTTTTATCGCTTTGTTAATATACATTTTTTTGAAAAACTATGTTTTTTTGAACAACCTAGGTTTACCTCGCTGCTGCGCCCGGAATCCATTTATAGATTTAATTTTTGTAAATTAAAATATTTATATTCTTTTTTCTCTACACAATGGGTGGCCTGCTAATTTAGCTATTTATTTCTGTTATTAAATCGTGTTATTGAAACATTGGTGAAAATATATGACAAAGACATGGTGTTATTAAAATAGCATTTTCTATGAAGAAATGAATAAGTCATCAACAGTGAAACTCATCAGATATGCTGCTTCTAGTTAATTTATCTATTACTTTAAAAACCTGTTGGCTGCAGCTTTAAACTTTATTTTTTTGGCTTCCAAGTTTCTTCTTTTATATCTAAAGACATGAAGCAATAAAAAAAATGATTTTACCTTATTTTTCCATTTTACGTGTTTTGTTGTATTTATGTTCCCACCCCCTGCATCTGACTATGTAATCGCCAAGCTAAGGTTTACTCCTTCATTTTGAGGATCTCTGTATCATGCTTTTTTTTGGCAAGCATTTTTATTATAATGGTGCCGTGAATAATAGATAATTTAACAATTAAATGAACAATTGTTGAAGGAAAATAAAATTTAATTTCCTTTTTTTTCCCCCCAGATGTGAGATTTTGCTTGTAAAGTAATTTTCGGATCACACGCCTTACCCAGCTGCTCACAAAGTGTACGTATCGACTTCCAGTGCGTGTGCATACTGTAAGCATTCGTGACAGTGTAAGGATTTACGGTGTGTGTCTGTATGTGCAATTTAAGATTCGATTTTTATAATCTCAGCATCTTTGGAAATCTTAGCACTTAAGTAAAACAGTATTTCAGTGATAAACTCTGTGATTTGACAAAATATTCTGTATTCTTCTTTGCCTGGTCCAGATAGCCTGGGATCTTCCCGATAACCCAGTCATATCTGGTCTATTTAGTTCAAATCCATCCCATCTACTGGGCCGTGCATTGAGAATACTAGCTTACCCCTGTTTAAAATGCGCTGGATTAAATCCTGTGGATCACAGAACTGTTTCTATGAGTTAAAATGTTGGTGCTGACGGTATGTTTTACATCTTCCATTTGACATGTACAGACGATGCAACTCTGCACACGTTTCATCCGCGGGCAGCTTGGGCGACGGTGTCATGTCCCATTTGGAGCGTGTGTCTTTAAGCATAACGTAAACATGCTTTGTAAATTGCCTTGAGCAGCAATATAATATAATTTGAACACTGCGGCGGGCATTTGGGTAATCTGAAGCACAGAGCGACGCCATGTTTGTGGGCGGTGTCATGTTTGCCCAGGAGGACGGTGTAGAACAGGGGCATGGTGGGATTTCTGTCGACTATTTGTCTTTTCCCATGCTGCCTTCCCGCCAACCCCTTGCCAATGCCTTCGTGTATCTACCTATTGTATGACTTTCTTGTGGATTTTATTTCTATGTGTGTTCCTCATCATCCTCACCAAGCCAATAAAAGGATACCTGTTTTAGCTAAAAATGACTCTCACTCTGCTCTTATTTGATCTCCAGTGCTGGCTTCATGCTACCAGGAACTTGTGCAGTGAGTGATCCAAACAGGCAGGTTGACCCTTCAGTCAACATAATCTTAAATCTTTAAGCCCTGAGGTTAACGCATTCGCTAAACCTAAACTTAAGCTAAACATAACCAAACCTCTAACCCTACAGGCACCCCTTGTACCTAACTGTAGCTAGTGTACCAAGCTGGTGCAAGCCTAAGCTTAACCCTTAGGTCAAATCAAGCTCTACATCTAAAGCCAAGTCTAATTTTAATTCACGCTCTCTAAACCCAGCCCTAACCTGTAGCCTCAAGTCAAGCCAAAACCGAAATCTTAAGCTAAGCTATCAGTGCTACTACAGCAGACTAAAGCTGTTCCAATGTAACATCATTTCGGATTTTTATAAATGCATTCGGCGGCTGCCCTGCTCTGCAGATCGACTGCTTCAGACTGCCTCCTCAGACAGACCACTTGCCGGCAGGCAGTTCGGCGGCTGCCCTGCTCTGCAGATCGACTGCTTCGGACTGCCTCCTCAGACAGACCACATGCCGGCAGGCAGTTCGGCGGCTGCCCTGCTCTGCAGATCGACTGCTTCGGTCTGCCTCCTCAGACAGACCACATGCAGGCAGGCAGTTCGGTGGCTGCCCTGCTCTGCAGATCGACTGCTTCGGACTGCCTCCCCAGACAGACCACATGCCGGCAGGCAGTTTGGTGGCCTTTGCCGTCGCAAGAGTTATATGGAGAGAAGTCACGTTAAAATTTAATGTTGGTTGCAGGTGGGCATGGATGGCCTGATTGTGTTTTTTATTAAGCGTGCGATTTAGCCGAAGAGCGTAGGCAGGGCTCCTTTCATTTGGGCCACGCAGTATGTGGCAGAAGGTGTTCTGAAGAGTGCCCTTTCCAACAGAATGGACAAGGAACGCTGTCCCTAGATACTTCATTTTGCTACTGGCTCCATTCTTCCCCGCATGCCTGACTCCAGCGAGTCATTTACTGTTTTACATCAAAGGCAGGCGGCCCCATTTTCTACACCATACAGTCAATTTCTTGGTAATCTCCTGCCTTTATTATAGCATATTTTAGCTGTATGTGTAAGCCAAAACAGGTACATGGCACAGGGCAGGATAGGGCCCATGAGAAATGTACTTTTATGGTAATGCTTGGCATAATGGTGCAGTTTGCCTTAGCAAATGGAAAGCTGGAGAGATATTGCCCAAACAAGGACGCTGTGCTCAAAAGAGTTTTAACCGTTTTTTTTTATGACCTTTGAGATTAAAAAAAAAAACTGAAATCGGTGATCCACGCGTAAGATTTGATGTGTTATCTACTGCTTGGTCTCCGCCGTGAATGAGCGACTTTTTAATGTGCGCACTTTTCCATTCGCTCCATGTCAGTTGGACTCCCTGCGCCCACATTACCGTAACTGACAGACTAGTTATCCTAAAACTCATCTGCTTATAGCAGAATCCTATCAAACATTTATTAATGAATTCCCTCTTTCGTCAAAACAGTATAGCGAGATCGCTCAGCTCCAACATGTCACACATGCAATGTTTATGTGTAAATGAGTTACTGTACCTGACAAAAGGCTGGAGATTCCCCCCCCCCCTTCCCCT
>JAODKL010000051.1:2209486-2232102 GCA_026780765.1 Petrocephalus schoutedeni
TATATACATACACACACACACAAACATATGTGGATATATTGTCAAAAGTTTTACAAGAATCAATTTTTTTATTGACCGCATGTACGTGGTTATGCAAAGGACTTGCATTAATGACCTGCTGTAGTGGGAGCTCAGTGATTGGAGGTGTCTGGGTAACTGGCGGAGTTGGAAACAACATGTTAAAGACGCTCATTTGTGCTACGTCGGGTTTCTCCGCTACGGAGCGCCGCGCGCTGAAACGGAGCGTGGGAAAATGCCGGCGGAACACGAACACGGCGGGCGATCTTTGCGCTCTCGGTTTAAAATACCAGCATGCCTTATAACCCGGGAAGGGCGGCAGATAAGATGCAAACAGCGCTGTCACCAAATAGTGTATCTCTTAACTTTTCATTATGTGTTTTTCATTATGCCTTAAAAAATCCCAATGCTATTCACTACCTTATCTATTGTCACTGAAACTCATGGGGACAAACCCACTTCATAATTTTATTCATTTCAGTATCTGCAGTAGTACAAATCAAATTTAATTGTGGTTGACGGTGTAGCTAATGGCAGACCTAATAAACACATGATACAAGTCTCCCTTCATAACCCTTAACAAAACCTCTACACCACTGTTTTGCTTTTTCTTCAAATCACTCACAGATTGTCAACACCCTGCAATTACAGTCCAGTTCACCAAGTAGACAGGAAATGATGTAATGTGGGTGGAGCGAACCACTGGCCCTCGCTGCCAAATGGTGCCCTGATGGTTTTATGGTAGCTGTACAACCTGGAATATCCCATTGTAGCCTAGCTCTAAACCACCCCTTTCTCCTCCAATTACACAGAGGGCCTCAAGTAAGCCAAGCAGGGTTTACAACCATTAGCTGCTTGCTAAATTTCAGTGCCTTTCACCACAACCACATGGACAACTCATCCCAAACACTTGAGTCCTGCAGTTTTCAGAATTTCACCCACTACCCTTTTAACCAGCAGGTGAGGTGACTTCTTATAACTTTAATGAATTAATTAAAGCCTGAGAATGGGAACACTCTACATCTCTACATTTCCAGACATTCTCTCACATGTAAAAGGTTAATTTCTGATAAATATATGCAATAATTAGTTTGAGAGGAAGACTGGTTCTTGCTTTAAGCTTGCTGGTTTCCACGGTGCCACAAAGCTTAATAATTATTGTTATTCAGATGGATTGGTTCAGCTGGGGCTCAAGGTATATCACTTTCTCGTGTATGGATGACTAACAGTCTCCACTGTGACCCTTGATTAACCACTAAGCCTCTAAGTCTTCATATGATTATTATCCAAAAAAAAAAATCTAATTTCATATTGCAATTTCAAATGAACAATGCTTCTTCAGTGAAGAATATCATAGTTTATGTACACTAAAAAAAAAAACAAATGCCAAGATGTCATTTTAAGTCTTTCATTTTTTTTTCTTTAAAAATAGGAACAGTGCCCAATTGTCATCTTAGGGATGAACCAGGCAGACAATTCATTGACCTTGAAAGGCAAGTTTTTTTTTTCCCCCGAAACGTGAGTTAGATAAAAATGCGCTTGGCAGCAGATGGACACTGAACTAAGAACAGGCTTGTGCTTTATGTTATAAAGCGAACTACACTCAGCCAAATTTACATGAAACCTAAATAAAGGTTTTCCTTGCCTAATTATCATATTTATCAGCATAACTGATAAAAATAAGCAATGTTTTGACACTCTTTCCGCATTTTGAAAAATGACTTTCATAACAGGGTGACTTTCACAGCCCTGACATGGAGATTCCATTGAAAGATCTCCATCATTTTTGCTCCAGCTATTGAAGGCTTGAATAAGTTTCCTTAATGACGGGTCCGACAGTCGTTTTACATGAATTGAATAATTTATTGCCATTTACTTACATACACTGAAATGATTTATCTTTCTTCCCCCCCGCCACATTTATGAAGCTGAATTAGGTCACATACTTTTATGGAAACTCGTTGCTTGATTTAAACCAAAGATTCCATGGTTAGAAGCTCAGTGGAAATCACAGTTTGGGTTCATAGTTTGGGTCTGTTTAGCTGCTTCGGAACACGGATGACTTGCTATCTGATACTGAGTGGCCAGTTTATTAGGGACATCTAGTTAGTACCAGGTAGGATCTTCTTTTGCCTCCAGAAATGCTTCAAGGGTTGATAAGTTGTTCATTCAGAGAAGCCTATCTGCACACCGCTATAGTACTGAGCTGTTATTTTTTGCACTTATGGCCTTGCTGTTAGCTTTAACGAGTCTGGCCATCCTCCCCTGACCTCTCTCATTAACAAGGTGTTTTAGCCCCAGAACTTCTGCTGACTGGATGCTATTTGTTTATAACACCAGTGTCTGTAAATTCTAGGCACTGCAGTGTGTGAAAACACCGTGGCCTTTTCTGAGAGGCTGGCTCCACATTGTATGGAACAAACAATCTCACTCAAAGTCGCTTATATAAGACTTCCTAGCTGTTCTTAGTCGAACTTGCTTAGAAAGTAAGTGACCCTCTTCTGCTGCAGCCGCATGATTCAGGAACAGGCTGTTTGCATAAGCAAGCAGATATACATAATCAACTGGCCGCTTTACCAGATATTTCTATGGGAGTAAGTCAGGCCAACAGTACCCAGAATACCTTGCATTTATGCCCTAATAGCAGAAGTACAAGACAATTAAAGGCATGAAAACAATGGATATTATGAAACGTAGCTTGCTATCAACACACAAATTTAGATCTGTCTGAAATGATTCAGTGTCAAAAATAAGCAAACCCGCAAACTATCAGAATACATACACAGCACTGTATTTCTCTCTAAAGCCCAGACTGATTCAGCAGTCCCTGTGTGTAAAATTATAATTTTATCCGAGAAGACTTTCCATTTTTACTGAAGGACATTATCCTGGAGCAAATTACTGGAGGTAAAATACCTTTCTTAACTACCCTTAACCACTACACTGCCTACCGCCTGAGTATTAATCAGAAATAATGAAATTCCTTTGGAAATCTGACTGCTGGAATGCCTGATTATAACAGATGGATTTGTGCTGCATATCTGTGTTCACATTTTTCTTGTAATGATACCTTCTGCAGAATCAAGGCTTTTACCACACAAGCACCGGGCTCTGTCGAAACAGCATCCGTTGGCTTGGGAATGTGTGTATCTAACTGAACGAATACTCATATTTTCACTGCGCTGGCAGAATGCAGAAGAAAGGCAAACTGAAAGGATTTTTTTTTTCAGTCTGAAATATTAAAAAAGATCTACCCTAAAAATGACTATTGAGTTGCTGCATTCTGAAAAGACCTCACTCTCCCAAGAAATTTTCAAAGGCTCAATTCTTTACTCAATTTAGATACTGTGGGATCCTTTTGATTCTGATGACCCTCACCGGCCACTCGTGGGTTTCAGACTGCCTCAGGCTATCCTCGGGACTCTCTGAGCATGTCTATCATATTATTCACTGCACAGACTCATATTGTTCATTGAATATTGCTGTTGGGCTTTCAAAGGTTGCCGTTTCAAAGCCCCCAAAAGAGCGATGTAACTAGTTATTCACATTCTCACTGTTTTGGAGGAAATGGCTTATATGCCCGTTGTCAAAAGGAGTAAAAGTCGACCACATGGGCTGTTCAAGCTGTATCCCCATCCACTACGCAGTGAATGAGCAGAGCATTGCATACAAAAATGCAAGTGCGGGAACTGGACCGATCTGCACCTCTGCACCACTCCTATACTTCCTTTAGAAGCAGCAATAACCATGAACAATCAGCCAGTAAAATCTATAATGTGTCCCAGCACCTACTGTAAACATTTGTCGGCCGCTGTGAACAGTAGTGAATTATTCTCATAAATCTTTAAGGCACATAACTGGGTGCGCAAACACGAGGAAAGCGAGGTGAATTAAACCAGCGATTGCATTTATAGGATTTGACTAGGTTTTAGACAAGTGTAGAAATCTCACTGTAATATCTAAAAAGTAAATCCGAGATTAAATACATTTATTAGTTTTTCTTGCAGAACCAACGCAAAGGCATGCATTTCCAACACAATATTTGGTAGCTGATGCTATAGAGTACATTTTAATTTGACAATATTAAAAAAAATTGACAGCCCAAGAAGATCAGAATGGAAAATATAAGACATACTCCTTGATGTCTAATTCCAAAAAAGGTCAATACTGTTTTCTGGTGCTTCAAGCAGTTGGTTTTCATTTCACTGATTGAAATCATAGGTTCTAGTGCGGTATGTTCAAATGACCTAGCATGATTCAAACTTGATCAAAATGGAAAATCACAAACAGCACGGACCGTGACACGCGACACTGTTAAGAACACTACGTACGACAGAACGTTGCAGCCTGTGACATTTCATTGCCGACTGCAAGAGGTCTTGCAAACATTAATATTTTAATATTGTAAATAACCTGTCAGAATAGAACAAAGCATGCATTTTGTCATTGTGTCATGAAACGACCTTGCTGCATACGCCATCACAGATGAGCGTGTGCTTTTTACCGCTGTGTCTGGCTATGAATCACCTGGACAGCGGTTTACCGAAACGACAGACGGCCGCATTTCCCGCTAAATGCTGAAGTCCGCACTGAGGCTTTTACGTAATAGTTTGCTTTAGTTTAACATGCAGTTTCACTGTGTTCAAATTAAGTGACAGTAACATTCCCAGGACCCGCGCAAAATGACTTTAATATCAATTTGTGCTTATTTTAGTTCATATTGTTAGTAGGTCATATTCCATGAAGTTGTCTTGGTAGCATATAAAAAATTGAGTTAATTGCATGATTCTGCCCCAGTTTCCTGAAAGGAAAACTGGATTTTGGTCCATGGGAGTATACCAGCTATGGGGGTTAATGGCAGCTAACAGTTAAAGCCCAGGTGGGGAGATACGTAGGGGAATCGATTTTATGACACCGTCGTCAGTGTGCATACCTTCCATCGCGGTTGAGAAATATCAAAACAGTCATGGGATAAAACTAGC
The DNA here is from genome assembly GCA_026780765.1 of Petrocephalus schoutedeni. Taxonomy (NCBI): domain Eukaryota; kingdom Metazoa; phylum Chordata; class Actinopteri; order Osteoglossiformes; family Mormyridae; genus Petrocephalus; species Petrocephalus schoutedeni. The sequence continues at coordinate 2,214,487 of JAODKL010000051.1, forward strand.
TAAACGAGTCGAAAGCTCAGGCGATCCTGAAAATTAAGTATACCAGCTGGTCAGGATATTCTCGCTATTCTCCATATTGAGAGCAAAATTCCCAAACTGTGGGATTTTTAGACGCGTCTTATTCCCTTCCGGCTCTGAGCCATGAGTCTATCATTCGCTTTCCCGGTCTGCTGGAAGCGTGAAACAAACTGATCAAATGTGTTGGTCCCAATTTCGACAGAAGATGTAGCGACGATGCTCAGATAGGTATGCGCTTTGACCCTTTGATCTCTGCCGGCGCTTTGACAGAATATGCTTCCCTCATCTTTGGTCACGTCGCTGCTGATTTTAGCGCAATCAGAGTCCATTGTCTCCCTTTCATTACTTAGCCGCACTTCAAAGAGAAGGCGATGATCGACCGTGGTCGGAACACATTTGCAGCGATTTACATGCCCTGTTATATGTCAAGGGCTGTCTTTTGTCGCTTGCAGTTTGAGTGCCTCCATTATAAATATCTTGTCTATTGTAGTCGATCCAGACAAACCAGTAGTTATTCGTAGAATCGTAGCCTCCTGGCTGAAACTGGCACAGACTGACATAAGGCTAAAAAGCTTCCTTGTGCTCGCACTGCTAATTACATTGTTTGCTAGGATTTTATTGCCAAAAATAGTATGTCCCCCTGCTAGAAGAATCAGTTGTGAAAGGGGCCACTATCTTATTATAGGCAACATTTAGATGCCAAAACAGCGATAGATGCATTCAACTTAGCTCATGTGTCATGCATACTCTCCCCCGAGCCTCCAAAGTCAGTGAAAACAATATCAGTTGCTGCTTAAAAGTAAAGAAGACTATAAAAATTAACAGCTAAGGTACGGGTGAATAATATTTTGGAAGCTCGTCTCACACCTGTGAGGGATACTCCAGTGGACGGGCTGCCCGAATCTGGCTGTGAGGGTAAACAGACTATGTCAACACTGAAGACAGAGACTCGCTAACACTACCGGCCTTCATTTAGAGAGGAGAAAAAAAACCTCAGCAATATGAAACAGTAGCTGATATTAAATGGTGGGTGCAATACTGTGGAAGAGCCTATTTCCTAAACAGCCACAAGAAGCACAAACCATCTATTTTTTTTTTCATTGCAGTAAAGTAAAGTAACAGAATAGTTCCTAACTATTATCGAGGAAGGTTATTTCCACAGGTCTTGAGAATCCCATTTCATCAAACCGCGCTGTTCTGGAGGTGGGGGGAGCTCTCTGACTGGCTCATTCCTCCGTTTCGATTGAAAGCATGCCTCGCCGACTGCAGGTGGACGTAATTACTCTGCTTTTTTGGAGGGAGAAGGCCGCGTAGGCTCGACGTGCCACCACGCACCACTCCATGTCGCTCGACGTGACGTCGCCCAGCTGGAGAAGGCAGGCCGGCGTGCATCACACGGGCTATTAAAACCTCCGTATGAGGGACGGCTGGAGGCCTCGTGTGTCTTTGCATCAGGAATCCTCTTATAAGCGTCCAGGGCATTAATATAGGTGGATACATTCATGCAGGGCCTCAGACAATTTTTAAGAAAACGAATACAGGTGCAGATGAGTATGACGTATTTCGGGAACCTCCTGTAAAGTGATTGCTGAGCACTACCTTTATTGAAATGACGCAGCACCAGCCAGGAAAGTTGACCCAGTGGGCCAAGTTCAGTTCGAGGTTAGTCAGGGCTGGAACAAAGCAAAGCATCAGAGCACAAACACGCGCAGGGGCCCGTCGCAAAAAAATGGCAAGGTCAGCATTAGTATCCCGGTTTGATGAGATGCGATGCTTTGTATCATTTTACATTTTTAATACAGCCAGAGACAACATGAGCTGTGGGTGAGAGAAATAGAACTTCTGACCAGTGGTTTGGACCACCGGCATGACTCATGCTTAACCGACATAGTTTCTGTATATACCCAGCCAGCAGGGGGCAGTGTGTGGCTCTGTGGGTTACAATGCGATCAAAAATCCCAAGTTGGAAACTCATGGCTAACAGAGTGATTATATTACTGTTGGGCCCTTGAGCAAGGCCCTTAGCCCCAAAATTTGATAAAAAGCTAACCCTGTGCTGTGACCCCAAGCTTCCCTCTCACATGTACGCGTGACTCTCATAGGGAGAGCAAGAAAAGATCTCGAATAAATAATTCCCATGTACCTCTACAAATGGTGCAATAAAGTATCATCGTCATAATCATATAGGGAAAATGGGGCTCCCTTTAAGACACCAGGCCGAACATCAATAATCTCCACTGAAACACACTTGACACAGGAAGGTAGGCATTAACGTGACAGAATCCCCAAGAGTGCATCTGCCATCCTATCACCATGGTTAGTCTTCGCGTGTGATTTATTTTTTAAAAATACCAGTATGAGGCAGTGGAATTATGAAATCACCCCGATGTTACGAGGATGTTTCCTTTTCATGTTGCTGACAAGTGAGGCCTAGTATTTCAGGGCCCGAGGCCTAAAAAAGCCCGTAGCCTCGTCCCTCTGAGGCGCTGTCGACTCCACACTTCCGCCTCGGTTGGGCGTTTGAATGCCGTCTCTGATCCTGTGATAAACTGCCATACCGTCTGGGGCACCCCCCCCCCTGCTGATGGCCTCATGCTGCCTGGGATAGGCTCCCTGTACTGCACAGGAGATTGGAAGTCAGATGCTGCTGTTCGACAGTCGGGGAAAGGCTTTAGCTCAGCGGTATCCATGTTGGATAAGCTACAAAGGCAGCGGAGAGCAACAGCACATCAACACATGAACACTCACATGTTAAGCAAGAGATCAAGCGGAGGACCAACAACCCATGCCACCGCAACCCATAGCACTAAAACCCAGACACGTGAGCAATACTGCATGACATGAAAAGGTAACCATGTCACAAAAAGCCTTCCTTAAAATAATCGCCTCATTAAAAGTATTTGCTACGCCTCTCACTCAGATAACAAAGACGTCCGATACTGGCAAATGGCTGCTATTAAGCCTAATTGGGCCTATAATTGTCAGTCTAGCCAAACATTTTTTGGTTGTTACCCATGTGAGGACACTTGATGGATTATTGACCCACCAGCCTGACTCAGCAAGTCAATTAGCGGCCGCTGGAAGTTCGACATCGGGACCGCATGGCAAGGAGCACTAACCCGCGCCGAAATTCGGGGGCGGACAACTGACAGGAGCCACACGTGACCCTTTCCCGGCTGGGAGCTCGGAGGACGACTGGAGGTAGCCGTAGGAGAAATGAGGCTTGGAAGCAGTGGGAAGGATTACTGTGCACTGTCACTCACCAGCTGGCCTCCCACCCCCACTGGAGCAACAAGCAGCTAGTGATCGATGGCTGACAGTAATCTCACTCACCACGGCTTTTAAAGCCTCATTGCTCCCATGACTACCTGAAGCGTTCCTCCATCACGCTCCCAACACTGGAGTGTCACCATGAAGGCTGGGCTAGAGAGTCGGATCAGAAGGTTCAGGGTATAACAGTACAGAGGACAATGCGTGCTGTCGCTTATATTAACCGCATTGGGCAGAAGACAGCGATGGCCCGTCGTGGGTGTGAATGATTTCTTGAATGCCTAACCATGGTACCAAGTAGAGATATAGTCAGCAAACCGCCTCCTGCCGTCGCCAGCCACGCAGTAGGTCGAAGAGGACCGCTAGCTTGACATTCCTCAGCCCCCACCCCTGCCCTCAAAGCTGCAAGTCCTGCAGAACCTCTTCTCAGACTGACATGGAGATTCCTGTCACAGCAGGACACGCATTCCACGCAGTAAGACTGGAAATAGCTATCCGTCCGTAAATGTGTTCATCCACGCACTTTCCGAAAAGCCACCTATCCGGGCCGGATTCGGATGATCTGGGTGTATTCCAGGAGGTACGAGGCACGGAGGTACACACTGGATGGGACCCATTACAGGGAAATTAAAAGTATCACTGATAGTTCTCATAATATCCATTATTGTACTTAATTAATCATTCCCCTTATCTAGCTTACGGCCGTAGTTATTCATATTTTGCTCATGCAATAAGAACGATAATATTTTTAATTAGTTTATGTAATAATGAATAATACACAGGCATCCCCATCAGTGTAAAAATGTATGATTTCGGGGGTCCTCAGGGGGACTGTCCATGCTGCCTGTGGTCACCCCACTTGTAGACATGGACCACAGGGTTAATGAAACGACATTCACTTGAGCAGATTGGACAGGCCTGTCTAAGGGTCTCTATCATTTCCAAGGTAGTTCTGCTGGACGGCACCACCTAGAGGGACAGGCTCGCCTGGATGCTGGTCCCCATTGGGTACAGGGAAGCCGGCGGACAGCGCCCTCCAGTCTCAGCATACTGTGACATATCAGGAGACATGACACTCCATCAAGAAAAAAACTGAAAATAACATCAAGAGCGGCTACAGCAATCCAAGTGACAGTTTAGAGAATGAAAGCTTTTATTTTTCCCCCCATTCTCCTCTGTCTCTCCTCCTGGCCATAACAAATCGACGGGGCGGTCGCTCTCTGGGGAAAATACACAGGCCACTTCATGGCTGATGAAGGTCTAATAGAAAGCACCGGGGGTCTGAGGCGGCCATTTTGTTTTTGTGACTTGCATGAAAAAAGCGACACGGCCAGATGATGCCCGTGTCTGTCTCTATTACCCGAGATCAGCTGTTGCACAGGAGGGGCGCTGCTGAGACGTTGTCAGGTGGGGGGCACCACACTGGAAGGGTGGGGTCCTAAGGAGAAGCCGGGACAGTGTCCCATTCACGGGACTCAACTACATTTTTAGGTCGTTTTTACTTTACTCTTTGATCAATGATATTGATATTACAGCAAACAATCCTTCCATCTAATCATCTTCTAGTTGCATGTCATGCCATCAAGTTAATCAGGGGCCTGGAGCTAATTCCACACAGCATAGGGCTCAAGGTAGGGGTATGCCCTGGATGGGGTGCCAGTCTATCACAGGGTGTGCAACTGTACCCACCATGAGCATTTTAGAGATGCCAATTAACCTAACTGCATGTCTTTGGATTGAAATCGGGGCACCCGGAGGAAACCTATGCGATACAGGGAAAGCATGCAAACTTCACACACACAGAGCAGAGGTGGGACTCGCACCTTCAACTCTGGAGGGGGGCGGTAACAGTGTTTCCCACTGCGCCACCCTAATTAGTTGTTTTTTGCTATAAGCAAAGCAATTTGATTACATGCCCAGCAAAAATAACAATGAAAAAAGCCCTTCAGACACACACTCGTTTATAATTATATCTTTGTGGGGACTCTCCATTCATTTCCATGGAGAAAACTCTTATCCTAACATGACGACCCTAACCCCTACCCAGCCCTAACTTTAACCGTAAGTAAACAAAGCAAAGGCAAGACTTTTGGCATTTTTAGTTGTTTGATTGCATTCACAGATCTTTGTGGGCACCTGAAAAATGTCACATTTATCACATTTTATCACATAATCTACTCAAAAACAGCTTTGTTACCCCTATGAAATATGCTGACCAGAATGAAATGCTGAGAATGGCACTGTGTCCTGGATGGAGCGGCCTCGGGCCAGGAGATCCTTCAAACATCAGCGTGCTTATAGCGCCAGCGCACAAGGCCACACCGGAAGGCTCTGGCAGCCCCGGTCGGAACGTGACGGGCACCAGCAGAGACCCAAATATCATGTGACAGAATGGCGGATTAAAGCTCTTATTCCCCAACGAATTGTACCCGGCACCATGTTCACTTCTATGCAGGATTAAACTACGGAACGTTTGCATTTACACAGATCACACGCCCGATTCTGTACAGGTGTGCACTCTCTGTGCGACTGTCAGCTGAATAAATGTAAGACAAGATACATTTCGTTCCTGCCACACACCCATTGTATAAAGGCATCTGAACATTATGCATAGTAACATTAGAAGTGAATATCAAGTTTAACAAGACAACAAATATTGCAACATTTATCAGCACCAGTGACTCGGAAAATATCACCAGGGAATTTAAAAATAGCAACAAGAATGTTTGAGCGGCAAAATAATCCTTCCCTGTGAGTGTACCCTTTTAAAATATAATTCGACTTTAAACGCCATCCTTAGATTTTTATGTAAATACTATTGCAGGGACGTATTTACTCAGATGGCAATTTACGTCGGGATGTAGGTTAGATTTGTAAAATTGCAGAGGAAAGACGGCTCAGTGTAGCAAGGGTATAGTGCTTGGTGAGGGGAAAGTACCACTTCAGAACAACATGGGAGCTGTGTAACTAACGAAAGGCACAGCTGTGAGCCACGGAACAGCCTGGAACACCAAGCGCTCGGCAGAGAGCCGTCTCTCATGGGGCGTCACACAAAAGGCAGCAGAGGTCGGGCCCGCACGCGGCTCCGCCTGTGCCCCGGATTCCATGCGCGCTCCTGCCCGCCTTACCGCTTCGTTTCAGTGTTTGCCAACTATTTCCAACAGAAAGTCGCTAGATGATGTCATGTGATCATTTGCATATTAATGACGTTGTCACGTTCAGCCAACAGCCACCACATTGTGTTCGCTATTCTCCTACTCTGTACCCAATACTTACATGGGCTACTGCATTTTAACGCAGCTCAAAGTATTTCGTTTATCATCTATTCTGTTTATGTTTATTTATATCGTCGCTAGTCGCATTTTGAAAAAAAAAAGTCGCTAAAGGGGTCAGAAAAGTAGCTAGATCTAGCAACAAAGTAGCTAAGAAGGCAACACTACTTTGCTTGGCAATCTTCCATGCCTTTGCACTTTTGCCAATGGTCAGGCATTTAAATCTGGGGTGAGTTGGGGGTGGGGGGGGGGGCACCAGTGTTTCAGAACAAAGGTAGACATTGTTTTGGAAGGTGATTAATTGTCATTGTTGACGCACTGCAGCACACAACAATGAAATGTGTCCTCCGCTTTTAACCAATGTGACATTGTGACGCAGCAGGGAACAGCTACTTGAGAGCCTGGGGAGCAGTGCTTTGGATCAGTACCGTGCTCTGGATGCTTCAGGGGTACTTGCAGGTCGAGGACTTGAACTGGCGAACTTTCTATGACACAGTTGCCTCCCTAATCATTACACCGCCTGCCTGCCCCATTCTGCCCCACCCAGTGACAACTCCCGCATGTCCGACCGCACTGGCTTGATACTAGGGCGCACTTACAGGCACGTGACGTACCCAGCGATAAACGTACTTGATTATTTTTCCGCCTTATTTCAAAGCAGGAAATCCAACTACTGGCATTTCCAAACCGCGGTCGCGCCCCAATCGATGTTCTCTTTCCGGGTCTGTGCCCAGATTGGGGCAAAGATGGAAATCCCACCAGTGCCTGTTTAATCTGAAAATGGATACGATTGATTTAATGCCAGTTTTGAGGCTAGGAGTTTCGTAAGGATGCACACTGATTGATCCGCTGTCTGCAGAAATGGCAGATATACTGTTAAAGAGAATAACTTAGGCAGACAGGTTATTAATAAATGCTGATGAGCTTGAAGTGTTAACGGCCACTGTTTGTTATTATGATTATTGGGGGGTTTCCTTTGGTTTTGTTAATGCTTTTCATGAAGATTGGTTTCCTCTTTATTGTAAATCTTTACAAGGGGACTCCCTCCCTGAAAGGGACAGATTTTATTTTTTTCTTTGACGAGACCCAGATCTCCACCACTTGATCGTAAAGCATTATGGAATGGAGGGCAATGGCAGCAGCGTAAATCACGCAGAGTGCGTGGGGGTTTTAAAAGCAGCCATAAGCTTATCATACACTGTATGTTAGCACTGGCACCATACGGTCATGTCGCTGATACGGACTAAGACGATTCAAATTGCATTCATTTTCATTACGGTTTTAAATCGCCATGCAGCTAGAGGTCAACATATTCCCTCCCCCTTTTTCTGCAATCTACTGATAATCTGAAATCTATTTATTTATATGACAAACACTTCACATATACATTAAGTCACAAAGTGCGGACTGGCCATCGGGAAGTTCGGGAAATTTACGAAAGGCACCCCGGCCTCCTCCATGGACGACGGCAAAATTATCAAAATGGGGCCACTTGGCGGCAAATTCTCGGTCCGCCCCTGTATGTTGCAGTACAAACATGAATAGAGTATTTTACTCTTTATACTGGCTTTTATTACATTACACTTATGGAGAAGTTTAAGCACAGCATCGTAGTGGAGTAATTAATATATGAATCCATTACATTATCTCGAAAGGTTACTTGATTTTAGTAAACAATTCTCCAATTTAAATGTTGCTCGTGTCATTTTCGTAATGAATCGGCTGAACTTTTTACACTGTCGCTAACCTGGTGATAAATTTGTTTGGTAAATTAATTTCTCTTTTAGGTGCATGCTGGAAGTCTGTCTGCGTGGTAGCTTTAAATATTAATGCGAAGAATTTGTCCCTACAGCTTTTTAAAAGTGTTTTTTAATGCTGAATCGTGACTGATGACTCTCTTAACTAGAGGAGAAGAAGGATCTAGGTTAAAAAAAAAAATCTGCTGTCTGCATTTTTGTTTTAAATATTTTGTTTTTTCCCCACTGAGGGCGGCCCTACTGAATTTCGAGGGTAAGGTTTGACAAGCGACCTCCAGTCATGTGACTCCCATCTAGGATTTCTGTCTTATATAAATCAAATCTGGGGAAGCACAATTTAACCTCTTAAAGTTCCAGTGAAAGTGTTGTCGGCACCGGTCCAGTGTTTTCATGAACATTAATAGACTCGGCCTTTCCTGCCTCTGCTGTGTCAGACTCGGGCCTTTTCCTGAGATTTCTTCAACAGGCGCATGCCACCGCACGGGCTCTGGAGCTTTTTTAGGCTTTGGCTTTAGCAGTCGATTATTTTAAGCCAGTGAAACGTCGGGATTCGTGCTCGATTAGGAATGATTAGGTCTGGCGGATCCTGCCTTCTTTTTTTCTCCCGCCATCCTTAACCTACTGAACTCTGCTCAGTGCTACGGCTTGCAGCTATATATATATATGCAGGTATATGCTTGTGGTCTGTATCCCCTTCCAGGAGACTTTTTCCACTTCAGGTGTTGCCCATTTCAGCTCTCACAAGGACAATGCCAGGCCCACCTGTCCTGATCCATGTCGGGCGTATATGGGGCGCACATCATTGGCTAATAATGAGGTTGCCCCCTCTGTACAAATTATGGCCCCTTTCATGCTCCCCGCCTTAAAAAAAAGTGCATATGCTTGCGATCTGGACTCCTGCTGATCTCTGGCTATGGATTCCCGAGGTGGGGTGTGGAATGGTTGCGGCTCGCCGTCATTCATATTCACACCTCATCGTTAAAAACGCTCGCACTTATCCGGTAATCTAATGGAAGCCCATAAATCCCGTTACCCCGCGTGCATCACCATGTCCTTCAAAAGGCTTACACCTAGACATCAATTACATGGAAGCCCAACATCAAATAATTCAGCATTCCATTAATTGCTCACCAGTTTGTGATGCTAAATTTGGATGCCAGATTATTTCTTGTTTATTAACATTATTTTGTGTGTGTGTATATATATATATATATATATTTTTTTTTTTTTTTTATCTCAGGCTAAGGAACCCTCCAGAAATAAAAGTACGGTGGGATGGAATCTTTTATTCATGAAATATACATAGCCATTACTGCTGCAACATAGAGACTCTCCAAGGTAGTGTCCGGAATTGCAGATTAAGCCTAGTCTTACTGCAAAACTTGAGCATTGTTCAAACATGATTAAAGAGTTAAAGAGCCTTCAGCTGGCCTGATTTCGTGGTTGGGGGAATACATTTCCTCTTATCTTCACCTCCCAATTTTCGCAGCCAAGCCATCATTTATATGTTTTTTTGTACACTGTTGTGCCCTCTGCTCATAGACGATTAGGCACACTATATTGTTTACTGTTGCATGCCTCAAGAAACATGGGATATATCCCAAAACTAATTGAGTTAGTGGAGCAGATGCATTTAAGGAGCCTTAAAACCATATTAATGCAATAAAGAAAATATTTTGCAGCTTCTGATAAGCTGGTAAGAGGTTCAGATATTTTTCTGTGTTTTGGGATCATGCTGAATTTTTCTGATCCTTTCGAGCCCTCTACAACAATGAGCCAATTCAACAAATCTATATCTAGATTTGCATATATAAAGTCTCCTAACGAGGTTGCTTCTCACATTTTGGAGCCGGACATGTCTTGGCTTTCTGCACATTACATTTCCACTTCTGAAAACATTTTGTCTAATTAAAATTTGATGTTAACTTCTTTTTTTACTCTGGGGAGTCGCCAAATAATTTCTTGCTCATTCTTCCCAGATAAGGCAGTATAATTTTATTTCCTTGAAGATTTTGTCCCTTGAAGTCTAAACAGCTGAAGACAGACAAATGTGCATTTTTTATGCACCCCTTCTGTGTGGTAAGTTTTCTTAAGCCTTCTTAGGTGGATGAATTTCCTGTAGTTTACTTATCTGAATGCTTACTGTTAAAATTGCAGACTTTGACGAGAAATTATTACATCTAATCCATCCATTCGTACATCCTATATGCAAACTTGCTCTTCAGGGTCACAGAGGTCCGGACCCTCTCCCGGAAGCTACCGGCCGCAAGGCAGGGAATAACCCTGGACGGGGCACCAACCTACATCCAATCCAAGATACATCCATATTCCTGAAACTTATTACTTCAAAGTGCAGCGAGTGGGAATACACTAATCATTATAACTGAATAATATATTACAGTCAAATATTCCACGCACTGTTATGAGCCATGCACGTTCTGGAAATCTCTGCTCTAGGATGTGCCAAATGGCACGTGACGTACTAGCGAGATGCTCAGCGGTGAATAATCTCTCCGGGCTCTCCGAAGGTGAGCGACTCCACTGCTGGCATTTTAACGTCTTTTCCGCGCAGCGTCCGCCGTCCTCTGATTTCCAGCGACCCCCGAGCTGCACTTCCCGCAGCGATGTGAGGAAGAGGAGCGGCTCGCCGAGGACGCCGGCCGTCTCCTCCGGCGGAGCCGTGTGCCGAGAGGAAAGCCGGCTTTTTCCTCTCTCTCTCTCTCTCCCTCCAGCCAGGAGTGCCTCTTTCTCACTGAGGGAGGCTTTGAACTCCACACGTCCCGTTATCCCCTCCAGAGGGGAGGCCCCCGGATCAGAATAAGCAGGAGGTCAGCCAATACGCCGGCTAAAAGCTGGGAACAAAAGGACGGGGGCCCTAGCGGGATCCCCAGCGTCGCGCTTTGAAAGACGCCGGACCGAACCGGCTGCGGTGACAGCGATGCATCTTCACAAGCCTTTTCAGCGGGACGGTGGGATATATTTTTAATGATCGCTCCTTTTCAAGGATGCGAGATTTATTTTGAAATTCAGACAACTGCGCTTAAAAAAAAAAAAAAAGTTTCAGCTGTCAACCCCCAAAACAAACGCGGGTAATCTGCATAAAGTTAATTTTGAATTTATGTCTTTAACTTCTCTGGAGGGATTTTACTGTGAATTCCCGTTTCTGCCCCGTTGCAGTCTTTATCCATCCTAATTAAAGTGCACTCTTGAAGTTTAAATCCCGCAATTCCATCATACTTTATAGTCTTAACAGAATTACTGACAGATGAACATTCCCTGAATTAAGCTCCTTAATTATAGGTTTAAATGGTTGATTAAAGACCCACAACTGTTCCTCTTGATGAGCATACTGTATGGATGAAATGCAATTGGTGATTTCGCGTTTGATTGAAAACCTAATGTGCACCACCTTATTAATTATGAAATCCTGAAATGCATAAAGTGTTAGGCATGCAAGGTGCTGGGTGGAGGACAAAGCTCAGGACATCCGTCATTATCGTACTTTGAATCGCATCATCAGATGAACGGGGTCTTAAAATGTAACGGTGATCGACAGGCCTATTGGAGCCAGCCTCTGTTGTGATCCGCCCATGGCATTCTGGGTACTTGACCGTACTTGTGTTCTCTCGTACCCGTTATATGTACGTAACAAGAACAGAGGATGGTAAATATCCTCGGATGCTGTTCTTGCTCCACCCCAAATATCAAGGATGCAATCGTTTGTAACCTCGCCTAACTGGACCAATCCCATGATTCTTTGCAACCCCAAGTTCATTCTAGGCATGCAAGGTAGCAAGACTGGCCTTGCCAAGATCACAAGCACAATCTTCGCGTTCTTGGTATTGAGATTATTGAAGGCATGGCCAGATTATGATTTTTGTTGCAGAAGAAGTGAGTCTGATCACCGGGTACATATTCTATCCTGCTCTTTCCAGCTGTGCTTTAAATACGTGTGTGTTGTCTGCTAGTATGCAACATCTGGTTATGAGAAAGTAGCAGAAATAAATTTTTTAAGCTTCCAGTAACAAATCTGGCAGCTCAGCTGATAATCTGCAATCGACAGAGCTGTGGGTTTGAGTCCTCCGTCTTCCCTGAGTGCATGTGCACCTTTTGTCACATCAGTTTCTTCCGGCTACTTTTATTCAGTCTCAAAGCCAAACATTTAGCCTAACAGGTGTGTGTGCAGCTGGCGCCCTGTGATGGAGTGGTTATGTATTTAAAAGGTGGACGTTATGGACCCTCTTTTTATGGTCCACACTGCTGATTCGGAAGCCTTTTTCACCATAAGACGCCGTGACCTGTCATTTGCATCCTTCTGGGCTAAAAAGCATCTTCTCGCCGGAGGCGAAGAAGTGACACATCAATATGTATGTGGGCCAGCAAAACCATTTGATGGCTCTTACTGAGTCTCCTCCATAAACGCTCCTCTGAAGCCCCCCCCCCCATCCCCCCAGAGATGTATTAAACCTGGCATGCCTTGTCTTCTTCCACTCATTTGCTGGAGAACGTCTCCATTGCCATCAAGGCGCCCTCTTCTGTGTCATGGGATCCTTGCATTGTTCGAGTACACGCCCCCCTCCCCTCCGTCATATGCACCAATGGGGGCCACCATGTTTTGGTATCAAGAAGATTATTTGACAGCTCCTCTCCAGCTCTGTATCCAGGTGGCATCAATAACCTGCTCCCCACCCCCAGCAACCGCCCACCTCTCTGGCAGCGTGCTCCCTGCCACACTTCTGCCACTCGATACATTATTCACTAATTCAGCTGCTTCGTGGTGCGATTAAAGCTAGCCGTTCTGCTCACAGACTGCGGCGGGGCCCTGCAGTTTTTCGGTAGCTGGGCTTTTAAAAATAGACTAAACGTTCCCCCGATGTCAAGGAATTTTCGTAATGGCACGGTGGGTGAGGCACACGCTAAAACTTCCATAAACCAGCTGTTATACGGCCCCTAAGATGCTTGCTGTTTCCGTGTTCGTTCTTCCGACATACAGTGGGCCGGAGACGAAGGCGACAGGGTGATTCTGACACCCCCCCCACCCCCCATGCTCATTAAAATCAGATCAGGGGCCCGTTTGAAAAAGCCACGACTCGCGCAGGGTTCTCAGGATTGCCGCGGGCAGAAATGCAGCCGAAGCGGTTTTAATTTCGTAATGCGTCGCGGCTTTTCCCTGTCGGGCTTACTTTTATTGTTTAACCGGGCATAAACGTCCGTGCCGCACGTTGCGAAATTAAAACGATTCGGTGGTATTAGAGCCGAACAACAGAAAGGCAATTTGGTGTGATTGAAGGAATGATGCTTCTACAATAAACAGATAAGCAACGGGGAAATTGGCTAACAAGAGACGTGGCCGACTCCTTGAAGGAATTACTCACAAACTGTCCCCCCCGGCCCGTGGGAAATCAACCGTCACTTCGGCGCGATTGTTTCTGTCACGAAACGGACACCGGCCCAGCTGAAGGCCCCCTCCCATCTGTCTTGTACGTAGTCTTTTATCGCTCGTCAAAGTGATATAGTCTTCACGTTAATTCAGTAATGTCCCGGCTGAGTCTGTCACCCTCGGTTTGCCGGTTATCAGGTGAAGGCCTGTCCGTTCCTGTAATGACCAGCCTTCGCGGGCATCCTGGGCACCCGTTCGTGTGGATGAGTACATGAGCGTATACCTGTCCACCTAGAAACTGACATTCATGTGTGCCTAAACAGTACAGAAATCATAGATGCTGTATATTTTTCTTATTTGGTAGCACTTGTACCTTTTGGTAGCAGTGCACCTTCATAATACCTTTATAATGCATTCATAGAACATTAATAAGCAACATTGTAAGTAAGTATTAATATTCTATGAATGCATTACAAATGCATTATAAAGGTGCTCTTGCTCATTTACCTGTCATTTAGACCATGTCATGTATTCTACTGTACAGACGTCCATTTTTCTATTTATTTATGACACACGTGTATATTGCACAGCTGTTTCTAGCACTTTTGCACTATCTTGCACTTTCAGATTAGACGCCAAGCTGCATTTTGCTGTATGTGTACTTGTACTTTGTGCGACGACAGTAAAGTTGAATCTGGACACGTGTATCTGTGATGCTCATCTGTTTCCTTGGAAGTGTGCATAGTCCTGTGTGTTCTTGTTTATGTGCAGATGCATTTGTCAGTGTGTGCCAGCACCCCCTACCCTCTTGGACCTCCGAATCACAAGATGAAGGACTGTAGATAGCAAAGACCCACAGTTCTCTAATTGATTCTGCTTCTTCATCTTTGCGGCAGACAATCTATGGTTTGACCACTGATGGGAGAGCTTGATGGGTCCCATCAGGGGTGATTCTACGATTTTTAGCTGGGGCCATAATTCATATATTGAAACCAACCTCATCAGTAGCCAATGGTGTGTTTTGAATCTGTGAATGACAGGTGAGGGGCACTGAGCAGGCCAATCAGCTTTCAGCTAGGGACAGTGCCCCTGTGACCCCGCCCCTGGGTCCTGTGGTGCTCATTGGCAATTGAGGACAGATTGAGGGCAGTTTCTGTGAGTCTGCACGAGTAGGAGGGGGCCACTGATACCACCTGACATGTCAATGAGGGGAAATGTTCAAACGGACAGATGTTTCAACTCTCGTCCTTTGTATAAATTGGCCTCCATATCGCACTGCCTTTTAGGAGATAAATCCCTTGCTGCCATCTTTTCTCCTGTGGCCACCAAACCACAGCTGAAATCTCTGCTATATTAAACCAATACTGTTTATTCTACCCCAAAAGGTCTCGGGAGGGTATATTGACTGCTTTATGTGCACAATTTAGGCAGAGAATTTGGTGATGTTTTGATATATAAATGTCTTTTGATCTATGAAGCTTGTGCCCATAGTCAGCTGGGATCAGCTCCAGCGTCCCTGCGACCCACAATGGATTAAGCGGTATGGTGAATGAATGAATGAATGATCTATAAAGCTATTCCCGGCAATAAAATAAACACCTTTTTATATCCGCTACATTATGGGCTGCTTTGACAGTCGTAGGACCTGAATAATCTATTACTAGAATGATATGTTTAAACAGCGGTTTTCACTATTGCAATCAGGCATAATAAAATTCGAGTGCCACATAATACTGTACATTATGGCTGATTGCAATAGAGGAAATGCTTCAGAATAAATCATTTAGGTATTTGCTATGAAATAACACCATTATAATTATC
The DNA here is from genome assembly GCA_026780765.1 of Petrocephalus schoutedeni. Classification (NCBI taxonomy): domain Eukaryota; kingdom Metazoa; phylum Chordata; class Actinopteri; order Osteoglossiformes; family Mormyridae; genus Petrocephalus; species Petrocephalus schoutedeni. Next base: position 2,230,005 of record JAODKL010000051.1, read on the forward strand.
ATCAAAATGATAAATAGAGAGGGTGGGGGGAGAATGTTTATTTTCATTTTTTAGGGTTTAGCTCGTTTTCCGTAAACAAACTCAAGTGTAAAACGTTAACGAATCTCATTTCTGCAGACGGCTCACGCACTTCCCATCTGTGTGGAGGCACTCCGCCTCAGACTGGCACGGGGCTGTATGTGGGGGGGGGGCACGTGCGAAGAAACATCCCATGACCATGTCAGACAAATTAAGCTTTCTGTGGGCTGCAAGCAAACTGGCAGCTGAAATTTCTCTTCCCTCTGGGTCGAGGAAGAACTGGGCCCTCAAAGTCCACATTGGGCGGGGTCGCTCGCCAATGCCCATCATTGGCTGGTTGAGCTGGCTTTTGATTGGTCAAACGTACCGTTGGTTGACGGCACACAGTAACCCCCTCCTCTGTGGCTTTGCCTGCCTTCTTTCTCCCATCAGTAGTTTTACTGACATTCCTTAATCATGCTAAATGCTACTGCTTAATATTGTGAACAAAGATTGGAGTCTCCATGTCAGCTGACATTATCACATGCCAGAACATTTCTGACTTATATGACAAGCTAAGGGTCTCCCCCTTTTCGTCCTGGGCTATCCATTCCATGTATTGCTTCAACATTCATTAGTAACAACTTGCATGATGATTACTTTCACTGACCATCTTAATTATGTTTGAATTTTAATTTGCGCACTTTTGTTTGAGCTATGCAAATTAACCAAATTGAGTTAAGAAAACACATTTTGCCTCCTTATTAGCACAACTGCTCGTTTTAACGGGTATTATGTTCTCAATTAACATACAGGTTGTACCTATTAATCGACATGACGTGCACATCTGTATTTCATAACAGCCCAATCAGGCCTAATTAATTAAAAAGTTGATAGCAATTAAGAGGGTGATGGTTGAGAACTGCTGGATTACACCACATAGCAGCTTCATGAGGATTTCACATGATTACTGATTGATATCGTCGGGTGCCTGTTCTGTTGACTTCACGTCTTAGAACTCCTACTGGGATGACAAATGATATTTTGATAGACAATTATGTCTCTTCCGATCCATTCTACGATCGTATCAAGTTATTATATGGAAAAAAAGAGCTGTTGCATTGATAGCGGTGGTGGTTCTAGGTTACCAATAGTAGGGGTCTGTTTGCACTTCGTACAGATGAAAGTTCTGGATGTGTTCTGCAGAGAAGTTGTGGATCAGACCCCAGTGTGCCCACAGGAAGAAAGACACGCGCCTCGGCTGTGTTCGACACGCCAGTCAGGGGTGTTTATTGGCCCACCCTCCTGCAGCCGCTCGCCTCCAGCTGACTCGGAACTTCAAAGCTCACATTAAAGCTTCCAGGTTCCCCTTGATGCGCCCTAACTGAAAGGACAGTCATCCCCGGCTCTGTGTGTGTGTGTGTGTGTGTGTTTGCACATTCTTCTCTGGTCCTCCTGGGTTTCCTGCACGTACTCTGGTTTTATACCGCAGCCCAAAGACCGACAATTTAGGCAAATCAGTTTCTCTACACCGGCACCCTCTGACTTCTGCCCTGTTCCTCCAGGGGTAGGTTTCAGACTCACTACATCCTTTTATGAGATAAGAGAAGGGATGGAGGGGTCAAACCATGGTCCTCCTCTAACTGCATCTCCTGTTCTATCCTCCTGAAGGTTGTGAACATTGTAAACGTGACAAAAGTGACATTGAGCGGTTGCTGTCTCCTTAGGGTCGTTGGCATTAGACAGTCATGCTCAGGGCAGTTCCAAAAGTGTGGAAAAGACTGGGTGCAGAATCTGCCTTGAAATGGCGCCCCCAGAGTATAAAAGGGCATGCACTGGTGCTATAACTCCATTTCATTCTCATGCAAGAAGCTGGGAATTGATTTGGAAGAAAGCACCAATGGGGGTTGTGGTCACAAGTAGGCTGACAAGCTACTGGTTCCCACAAGGGAGACGATCTATTCATTGTATCAGAGGAGTCCACTGCTGTGCTTTGAGGCTTATATTGTGGGCAAAACTCCGGCCTCAAAGATAAAGAGAGGAGCTGAGAGTATCTGGCTGTGTGTGTGTGTGTGTGTGGGGGGGGGGGGGGGGGGGGGGG
>JAODKL010000051.1:2240154-2251607 GCA_026780765.1 Petrocephalus schoutedeni
GCGGGGAATTAACCCTTTTCTTTTTGGGGCTGGGGTTGGGGGGTGGGGGGCAAGGGGGTTGGGGGTAGTTGGTGGGCAAGAGAGTAACAGAGGAGGATTGAATGGTGACTGTTTTCCCAGACACAGAATCCATCACCAGTAACATTTCTAACAGCATATCATCAGCTCCGATATTAACATCTATTCTTACTATTTTCAATTTGTGGAAGGTTCCAGAAAATGGAGAAAGGTCAGGATAAGTTATTGACAGGTTGTGCTGTAAAAAAAATGAAAGAGGACTGTGCGGCGTTGACCTTACCACCGTAGTCGACCTTTAAAACATATAAATCCAGTAAAATGCTTCCCATGATAAACAGCACAGAGGGGAAATACCAGTTCAGGCCTTTCTCACATTAAAATATAATTTATTGTCTTTTAAATTAATTTTTTGGGGTCTCGGATTATGTGCGCAGCTAAGCTTTTGTTTATCGTGGCGGTTTTAAATTAAAACGAGAGAAGGACGTGTTTTGGTGCAGGGGACGTAAGAACACATCTGGGGGGGGGGGTTGGGGGGCGTCTTCTCTTTGATGTCCTCCTTGTCTCACCGGAGAATGAAAGATAAAGATCTGATGAGTCAGAAGCAGCGCTAAGCCCTTTCCTTCCTGATGCATATTCAGGCGGCCCTCTGCCTGTTTATGCCGGGTCTCGGGGTGTCACTGACGAGGCTGTGAAAAGGTCAGGAGCACTGGGCCCGCCGCGCACGCAGCCCCCCCCCGTCAGGCCTCCATCCGCGGCGCACGCCGGCGCCTCACGAGTGATGACTCAGCAGCCTGAAAACCGGATCGGCCCACGTGGGCGGCTCTCATGCCGGTGTGTCTCTGCACCGAACGCAGCGTGGCTGGGCCAAGGTGACAGATGCCTGCAGGAGACCGGCCGCCCCGGGACTGTTTGCGGGCTCCGGTGCGTAGGGGCGGTGGTATGCCACAGCAGCACAGTGGCTTTGCGTCACGGTCCCTCCCCCAAAGGCTGATGTCTCTAAATCGCTCCTGTTTGTATCCCTTCGCCCCATGATTGACAGACCCATTCAGGGTGTCCCACGCGCCCGGCGTCTCCCGGGGTATGGGAAAGGCACACATTCTGCAACCATGCATGGAATAAGCGGTTATGGAAAATGGGCAAGAAGGGTGGAAGGTCTATTTTTGGCGTGCTGCTGCAGGTGGTCCCTGCCCGGCACCCCGTGCCGCCTGGGATGGGCTCCAGGCTCACCGTGACCCAGCACTGGTCGCCATGGAAGCGGGTGGATGGATGGAAGGGCTAATGCTGTAGATGATGTTGTAGAGTTCTGAGATTTCACAAGTTTTCCAGGGATTGTACTAAAATGACATCATGTTAGTTCCAAATTAGACAGATAACCAAATAGCTGTCAAAAGAAGATTTTTCTAAACATCCTTAACATAGGGTCTTATATAAGAAATGGTATAGTATGGTGAAAGTATAGAAAGCATATACAGAATATTATATAATTTTAATTCAGTACAATATATACATGTTATGAGGGGTGCCAGGGTGGTTGGCACCAGGGTTCGAGCCTTTGTTATGGCTCCATGTGTGTAGCGTTTGCACATCCTCCCTGTGTTGTTGTGAGGTTACCTCTGGGTACTCCAACCTACCCCCCCACCTCCCCCCAAGTCCAAAAACATGCTGAGGCTAATTGGAGTTTGATAGCTACCTAAATCAAACGACAAGGACTCTCTTGGAAAAGCATCCACCCAAATTGCCTGTAGGTGTGCCTTTGTGAGTGAATGGTGTGTTTAAGTGCCCTGTGATGGGTTGGAGCCCCATCCTGGGTCGTCCCCTGCCTCTCCTGTAGCCGCTGGGATAGGCTCTGGACCCTTGTCACCCTGAATAGGACAAGCAGTCTCCAAAAATGGATGTATGGATGGATGAATACATATATATATATATACATATATATATATATATATATATATCTCATTTTCTTGGTGCTTGGGCTATTTCTCCATTGTTACATAACATTGTGGCACTTCAGTGTTTCTTCGTTCCCTAAATCCCCCACTGTAGCATAGCTGTGATTTACCCCCATCCTGTTTTACTGCCTGTTAACAAGAGCAATTCGAGTTAAGTGCCTTTGCTCAGAGAGGCTACAACAACATCTCACCTGAGATTCTAAGCAACCTTTAGATCGCGGACGTAACTGACTGACCATCATTTCGGAAATGGCCCTATTTAACAAACGAGGCTCTTGGGTTTTACCCACTTAGTGTCATTTAGAGATGTTTATACCAAAAGGCCAAACAAAGCATGCAAATTGGCTGTAGAGGAATCTGCACCCCTCTCTGATTCAGCCCCTGGACTTCATGGGGTGGGTGGGGTGTGTAGGTAAACAGCCACATGCAGGGGGGGTGAACAATTGGAAGTGCCCCACTTTTAAGGTTCTAAGTGCCCCTTTCCAATAAGTTACCACCCTAACCTTCGGCGAAATTTACCAAGGGGGACTTTCTTGCCCAGTCATCAAAATCACGTCCCGTGCATTCAAGCACATGCCCTCGAAAAGTCAGTACACGGCATGGACCTTCCCGGAACTCGACAATGGAGTTGATGCTAAGTCATTGAACGGAATGCATCTTAACCACAAACATGGAGTTAATGAATCAGAGATGACGTCAGCGCCGTCCACGTTTCTGCTTACGTGTGTTCAGTCGTACGGCTCGCAGGTAAATCGGTGGGCCCTTAATGGATTCAAACCGGGAACCTTCTGGGTATGAGCGATAGACTTAGCTGCCGCGCTACCTGCTGGCCGCACAATGAAGATTAAGTGGCAGAAACGTCGTCCGCAGCCTCAAAGCCGAGCTGCTCTCCAAACCCGTTAGAGTCCTTCTGTTACCCAATTACAGCCGTGCGCTGATCTGCCCACGATTGTCTGATGAATTGCAGTCATTTACATTTTATCTACAGGCATCAGCAGTATTTGTTGGTGTAGGGAGGCGGACGGACTTTTACTCGCCGCATCATTTATAAAATCTGAACCTGTGCGTGTTTGCTGCCTAAAACCGAGCATCCAATCAGAGGCGTGAGACAGGAAGTCACCGGGGCTGAGATGAAGGCCCCAGATGTCCTGCTTGTATGAGACGCCGCCTTGATCGTGTCGTAAGGTGTGCAGGGTGGAGAGCAACCGCTGGTTTTAAATGTTAAGCTCTTACAGGGGCTAAGACAGAGCTTATCGCGGCTTTCCTGAGGGGAAGAGTGTAGCATTAATGCTTTTGGGGAAAGCCTATTATTTCTCTCTAACGAGCAATTTTCGGTGTGATTCATACTGGGGTGTGCTAATCTCCCCCCATTTGACACGGAAACAGCTCAGGAATGATCAGGCCGCTCGGTGTTAGCGGTGTTGCTAATAGCTCGCTAACGGAACCCGCAGACGACGGGGAGCCAGAGGCGGGAAGCAATGCCTCGTGGGAGGAATCTGAGGACAATGCAGGGCTGCATCCTTTTCAAAGAGTTTTTCTTCTTTAATCTGCCCCTTTCCAGAAATATTCATGCGTCATAAATATGTAACTTCAGTCTCTCTCCACAGTAGTCGAAATATCCAGCTATAACCCCCTGTACAAGCAAGGAACTATTACACAATAATGTTACTATTTAAGTCACCAAGAAGACTATGGAAGGCAATGTTGCTTAAATATGACAATTTACAATTTTTTACATAACTGTTAGCTTCTGACTCAAAAGCCAGATCGTTCTTATGCAGAACCACCCAAATTCAACTCCTGTGTATATGTCTGACTAATGTGTTTTATATGATTAATAAGTTAATCTTACTACTTATAAAGTTTCACTTTGTAAAAATAAACCAGAAACACATCTAGGAATGTGTTACTATAGTGACACACACTTTCTGATTCCGCACAAAAACATGCTGCCTTATAGTACTGAAGTTATTTAGTAATTCTGGTTTCTACTGTCTACTTTCTGGTGCTACTGTCTATATAAATGAAATAAATAAAGTTTTTCAGCAACGAGTTTTAACTGTTTAATGGGCTGAGAACGAACTGTCAGCATAGTGACAAAATCTGCCCCGAGAGATTGTATGGTGCAGGAACTGTTGGTCTGATAGACTGAACTGTGAGCCCCGGCAGAGCGATCCCATAGGAAATCTCCTTGGATTTCCAAACGTTCCACGAATGAGGACTTAAAACGAGAGTGAGGTGACTCTGTCCAGCCTGGCCCATGGATAGGTGCTTCTGCTTCTCCAGATTTCATTTACAGCTCGCGAACAAGCTGATACCTCTGGGCCGGTCTGGGTAAGTCAGATCGGGCACGGGTGGCATGTCAGTGGGATGGACAGCAGCCGGGGGACGCCATTTCGGATAAGGTAGGGGGCATCGGGGACAAGAGCAATCACCACGATCTCTCTTGGGAGGAACAGGGTCAGCTGACAGCTCCAGTTGCGTCCTGACGAGCTGCGAGGCGCGACCCTCTGGAGTGTGAAAAGTGGCTTGCTGCTGTGTAGGAGATGGGGGTGGGGGGGGGGCTGTTCCCATGGTGACCTGAATGGGTTACAGAGTGCAACGTTGATCTGCTATATGACGCAGAATCTCCACTCTGATTGGCTGCTGGTTGATGTCATAATCAAAGTCAGGGTATTGAGTTTCAATGGTACTGTGACATCCTTGTGTGGGTCTGCTATGTCAGTGTTTAGTGTGTTTTTGTGGTTGATATATTCCCAAAGGGTTTACCACAGAGCATGGTGGGATATCCATCCATCCATCAATCCATCCATCCATCTGTCCATCCATCCTATGCCAAGAAATAAATGGTTGAAATCCGATCTGGTTCACACACTCATCCATGCAAGACCACAGAGCATGAGTGACTTTCTGAAATACACAGCATTAGGAAAACGATGTGAAGACAATTGGGTGGTTACTCTGTCGCTAGGAGTGTGGCATAGGAGTGTATGTAACACGGACGCGGCCTGCCGGTTCATTTACCGAACTGTCACTTGGTGCTAAGGCGAGCGTTAGCATATCGCTAGCACGGGGCCTCGCGGTGGGGGCGATGCCAGACTCGGAAAAATCAAGAAATGAGAGGGGAATTCAAGCCGCACGTTCAAATTAGACGAGCCAGGTGTGACAGGTGACCGCAAAGGTGGGCGTGCGGACGGCGGTGTTCCGCTCACGCCGTCCCCGCCGATACGCGCCTCTCTCTCTCCTGCCTGATTGCTTTGATCCCGACAGTCGCGGATTCACAGCTGCTGTCATGGGGAACGCAGGAACGCAACAACAACAACAACTACAAAAAAAAAAAAAAAAAACCGCGGCTAAGCTCCTCTCGTCCCCGTCGCTCATGGCCGACGCAGAGGCGTCCGCCAGAGCCGAATCATCCCAGAAATAGCATTAGCGAAAAGCCCCAGCCCTCTGTTTTCCGTAAATTCGTGTTATTTTTAAATAAAAACCGCGGAAAACTGGAAGCCGAATAATAGACTGCGCGGACTCTCCGGGACTGACAGGATCTGTGGCCGCGGGTGTCACATTGACGCGGCTGACAGTGCAGAGAGATAACGGTAAGGCCGCGGACAGGCCCGAAATGCAGAGGGACCCAGTGCCGCCGGTGGGGGGGGAGGGGCATGTGGTGACAAGGCATCACCGTGGAGACAAGCAGGTAATGAGCGGCCCTGGCGGCAGCGAGTTCCACCTTGTTTTTCGGGAAATCCGACAGCGGCATGCCTGTTGTTCTCCGAGGTGCCGGGATGATGAGGCGTAGGTTTTATATTATCATATCCTATGATGTCCACGCCGCCTTACAAGACGCACGGCGGAGACGAGCCTGACATCACGGGGGAAGCTTTCTGTGTAATCAGCAACTGGTTTTTCCGGGACGGCGCGGCCGACGGTCTGACGCGATTCCTCGCCGGGTACGCGGCCCCAGTGAATCATTTATTCTCCACAGAATCTATTATGCTGAGCGCCTGCTTAGGGAATCTTAAAATATGATAGCTTTGTGTTACACACTGAAGGTTGTGCATTGTAAATACACCCTTAAAAAGCCAGACAGTGGGGATTTTTTCTTTTGTACACTATAGGATGGAATTTTGATTTGTTTCCTTCGATTATCGAGACCCATGCTCAGCCCGGCGTTGGTGGCTGTAAACGCACACGTTGGCAATTAGCCGTGTTTAGCCACATTTATCTACACTGAATCGTGACTTCTTGGCTCTGTCTCTGCCTCCTGCCAGGTGTGTTCGGACACATCGCACGTCAAGCCAGCCCAGTCTCCCCCCCATCACTGTCTCATTTTCCCGCTCACCCTGAGCACCCCTGGATGAACAGATCAGTCTTCACTCATGTTTAGGCCTCGAATGGCCGCAAACAGCAATATACGACCTCGATGTTTAAACGGCGTAAGTGCATGCAGTCTGTTAGGAATGCAGTGCTGTGAAAAAAGAACTAAGATTTATGAACTGTGGTCTGTCCCCTCACAAATCCACATGGGCTGAGAAGGACAAATGCTTGTCTACTGCGTGTGGTTAGATTCTCCCTCTGCCAGTACTGGCCATTACTTTACACCATGTCATATTGCTCTCTTGGTATGGCCGGAAGCTGGAGGGGACATCCCACTGCCATCAGGACTCTTTTCCTCTCCTCACAGGTATCCGTACCCTAAACCCCGCCCCCCCATTACCAGAGAGATGTCCTGTTGACCTCAAATAAAGATTCTTCGGCATACCATGTACTGCTGAGGCTGGTGATGCTCTAATTTCAAACACGGCTCATACTTAATACAAAGGCCAGTTGGTAACTCGTTGGAACTTATTGAAACTTGATTCTGCTTTTGAGCTTTGTGATGAAGAAAATTGTGAAATTATTGTAATTATTCTTATTCTCCAAGCCATAACTGTGAAATGGCACTAGCTGCTGTAATACAGCAGGGCAGGACTGCTGATTATGCATTACAGATGAGTGTACAATGCTGAAAGGGCCCAGTATCTTCCGCCCACAATGCACCAGATATTTATCAACCATAAAAAAGTGGCGGAGATTTTAGGCAAACTTCTACTTTGATCTGAAAATGAGTCTCGACGAGCAATGCCCCGGGGGTCCGAGCTGTTTGTCCTTCGAAACGCAACATGGGCGGTATTAAATTCTGAATATTCATAAAAAATGTAAGGACAAACCGCGAACGAAGCAGCTGCTGTCAGGGTGGCATGATAAAATATGGGAGGGACGCAAACCTCCCCCATTCAGATTGTACTGGAAGTGGGGTGACATTTTAAGTATTCAGAACAATTCAACAATATATTATAGTGTCATCAAAACAAGCCTGTTCCACAATGATTAAATTTAATGACTGAATGGGGGGTGGATTTAATCACTTTTGGATTTTTATTTGGGGGAGTGAGAGATATATACAAAACCCTGGATGGGGACTGAGCAAAAGAATCCCCCTTTCCAAAAAAATATTTCAGCTATTTATAATAAATGAACAATATACTGCAGTGTTCACAAAACTAGCAAGAGTTTTCTTTTGATGACAATAACAAATATGAAAGACATGTGGGGGCAAGCTTATCTTTTCAGGGTCTTGGAAGCCTTGACTTTGGCGGAAAACTCGATCTAGGTTTTTTTTGTGTGTGTGTGTTCTAAAATAAGGTTTTTCTCTATATAGATGTGAATACAGCAGGGATTTTGTCCCAGCTGGTTTAATAGAAAAGATGACCTCAACACAATGTTGTCTATTGGACTCAAGCCACCTCACAGGAGCAGATTTATAAGGTTAACACGGTGGAGGAAGGGGAATTGGGGGAAGTCCTGAGCCATCAAATATCTGTCTTTCTTCATGTTATGTTTCTGTTTGTTTGCTTGTTTCCCCAGTAGTGGAATTCCTAGCGGAAGAATCCAAATATACTAATTCGGGATATACATTTTTTTCTGACTAATGGATTTCATGCAGATGTCATCACGAACATGTAACGCTGGCTGAAGACATTAAACGCTACCCACTCTGCTCATGTGTGGCTAAGCGATCCATTTAAGTTCCTATTTAAAACCTCGGGCCTGTGGTAAGCTGTTGTCACGATTTCAGCTGCGCGGTGACACTTTCCGTGTGCGTACCTGAGGTCTGCAGGCTGTCGAATCCTTGCCTCAAACAAGCGATTTTCCGCCGGGCGGTACAGCAAGGTGCCCTGGGTCCTCTGGAAACACCACAGCCTGCTCTGTGCACAAACAAAGCCAGGTTATTAAGAGCACTGCTTAAAGAAAAGGATGCACCATGGAGCAATGCAGTGCGGACAATTTAAAGGACAAAGAGTCTAAAGGAAAAAAAATGGATTTATAAAAAGAAGCTATGATTCATCACCAGCCAATGACTGCTATTGTACACATTCTTTTAAATAGAAGTATTATTGTAGTGATGATTGAGAGAGTAATTCTGACGTGGGGAGGGGGTAGCCTCTCCTGATTATTAGCATGTCTTTGCTAAGCCAATTGGATAAACAGCATATTTGGGCCCCCTAGTTGAGCCTGACGTAGCACCGTCTACAACCGTTCGCGGCGGGTACTAAGCAAAGGGGGCGGAGACCTGCGACACGCCGCATAATTAATGGTGTGGCAGAGAGGCGGGGAGATTCTGAGGGCACCGCGGCGAGGGAGTGGCAGCGGATTATAGCCCTTGTTTGTATAGGAGCCCAGCAGGCAGGCCCGGCTCCCGGCTCCTTCTCGCTCTCCCTGTCGCTTGGAGTTTCTCCCTCCGAGCAGCCTGGCTGGCTGCCAGCTTTCAAAGTCACGCTGTTCGGGTTAATTTACGCTGGCAACCTCCGGCTACATGTCCGCTTTGTGGCCAACGCTTGCCTGCCTCTGACCTCATCTCTCCACAATCCTCACAGGTGAACCTGCCAAGTGCAGGAGGCCTAACCGCACCCCCAGCTCCATCCATCCCTCCATCCTATCCCGGCTTTTCCTGTGCAGGGGCACAGAGGTCCAGAGCCTATCCCTAAAGCTACAGTATGCAAGCATTCCTCACTCGCCAGAGGAAAATGCTATTTGAACATATTATGTTTAATACGTTTTAATTAAATTGTAAAGTTATATTTGAATATGTGGTTTTTGTTAGTCACAATGATGTGTATGACTAATTTACTTTTTTTTTTTACAAATGTATTTATCGAGATGAATTACTGCATGGGTGTAAATTATAGGGGGATGGGGGTGTTGTAACCCCCCCGATAATTAAAACCAGCCAATAAAAGCTCATGGACCACCTTATATGGGTGGAGACCCCAACCCCCATCCCCAATGCTCAACCCAAACTGATGGTCTTGAATGACTGGTTGGGCTCTGTCACCTTGCACCCCCTGGGAGAAAAGCCTGGAGTCACCTATAACATTCCTGATTGGGCAGGCAGCGTGTATAGCACCCTTAGCGGTTCCTGTAACCACATAGGGACATACCCATTTCACGTGTCCAGTCTTGAGGACACCATTCTGTTGAGGTCATATGACTCAAAAGTTTAGAGATGGCTCCCTCTCTCATGATTTTATTTTTGACGGGGCCGGGAAACACGCCGGCACCTTCTGAGACGTTCGCAGATTAAGTCTCGTCGAGACGTCGCTTACGGCTGTCTCCCTCACCCTTCAGGTGACCCTCAGCCTGGTGACTGCCAAAGCAATCTATCCGTTATGGAGTCCAATCTCTTTGCCAGATTGCTCGATATGGCCCTTAACTCCAGGTGGGGATCCGCTATATAGTCCCCAGGCTCCAGTCTGCCCCCCGTTGGCGAAGGATGGCTTGAGCTATTCTCGGCGCTATGAATTAAGTGCCGCCGGTGGGGGGAAATGACTCGCCCCAATGTGCACACGGACGCCAGACAGCCTGCCTTTGGAAACCCGCGACGGAACGCGCCTGTGAATTTTCCGGCATATGTCATCTCAACGGCGTAATATCAAGTCGTCAGATTGAGCCCATTGGGCTGACGTGTTGGCTGCCTTCTCGAATGAGACACCCGGGGCAGTTACAGGGCATGTGTTATGGCTGGGGTAGCGTCTAGGGCCTCGCCGATGACCATAGAGGTCGCAATAGCTCTGGGCCTGGGTCGCAATAATCTAGGCCTGTCCTCGATGTCACACGGTAGCAGCAGGACGCATCTAACATGCGTGATTTTTCCATTAGAGGCCAAGAAATGGAGGTACAGTCACATTAAGATTCGCAGGGAGCCGAGAGTAATTACACTCGTAAGAAAAGTGGCCCGGATTCAGTCTTGTAGCGCCAGTCCATTTGTTTTAATCACGTCAATTGATTTCCGCGTCCCTTTGAGCCACCGGCACTGAATTCATCAAGTGCCCTTTCCGCCGTTGCGCGATTCGCCGGCCTTATTGATGGTCGGCATTGATCACCGCATGCATGTCTGACCAGCGTTTCCATGATCGCTGGGATTTAAGAACCCGCCGACAGCCGGTGACAGCCGTATTTATTTAGGTAGAGGTGCTGGAAGTCGGGGGCTGACCGGCACACACCCCTTCCGTCAGAAGCACCTCAGATGATGTTTCCATCGTTCCCAAGGTGCTCTTTAGATGTGGTTAGGACCTTTAGAGAGGTTATCCCTCCACAGCAGCGAAATTCCGCCGACCACATGCCCACCAAGGTGGAGGAGATGCAGGATCATCCTATTTTGACAATGTCAGCCCCGTTGTCTCTGTCAAAATCGATTATATCTGATGTGGTAGCTGAACTACGTTTAACAGCTATTCTAATGTGTGCAGGTTTGCCTGATAAATATATGTTAAGTGTAGAGGAGGCCCAGAAATTGTCTGGCAATCTTGAGAAAACAATGTCATTTGGAGAGGATCGTGCAGAGTGGAACATAGCAGCTATTAGGAATGGGAATTTCAAAGGCACCTCAAAGACAAGTTTGGTGGCTTGAAATAATGCACCATGTGTCACGTTTCGAATCTACTGCTCGGATGATAGCACGTGGGGGGGGGGGGGGGGGGGTATTGGGCAGATACCCTGACAGCTGTCTGTCGGCACTCTTTGACAGGGGCTTCATGGGAATGATCGCTGATCCAGATGACATGGCTGCTCTTCACGGATCAGTCTGGTTAATTCACTCTGGAGACTTGTTATTTGTCTGAGGCTGACTTTCATCTGTAGGGCGCAAGAAGGCCTGCTGTTAGAGGACCCGAGAAGGCCTGCTGTTAGAGGACCCGAGAAGGCCTGGTGTTAGAGGACCCGAGAAGGCCTGGTGTTAGAGGACCCAAAAAGGCTCTGCTGTTAGAGGACCCGACAAGGCCTGCTGTTAGAAGACCTGAGAAGGCTCTGCTGTTAGAGGATCCGAGAAGGCTCTGTTGCTAGAGGATCCGAAAAGGCTCTGCTGTTAGAGGACCCGAACAGCGGAGTCACTGAATGTCTTCAAATGACGACTTAAAACACACCTTTTCCAGAAATACCTGAATTAGCACT
>JAODKL010000051.1:2253011-2273731 GCA_026780765.1 Petrocephalus schoutedeni
CTGTTAGAGGACCCGACAAGGCCTGCTGTTAGAAGACCTGAGAAGGCTCTGCTGTTAGAGGATCCGAGAAGGCTCTGCTGTTGGATCCTTGTACCCTTGTGGGTGGAGGGGGGGGGAGTCTGGAGCCTATCCCGGAGGCGCAAGGCAGGGAACAACCCAGTATGGGGGGCCAACCCAGCACAGTCTGTATATTGCTTCAGATAAAAAGCATTTCTCCACTGAAGCACGGGGAAACCCCCCCACCGCCCACACAGACACAGCTTAAGTGAAGAAATCCAGAGGTCCCCGAGAGTCGGATGGGCCCCCAAATTTATTCCCAGACGTGCCAAACCCCTTACGGCCCACAGTGGAGGAATTCAAAGCCACCAAGCGGCGATCATCAGACGCTGCAACTCGCTAAGTTCAAAATTCCTTTGGAAAATAAGAGAGATACTTCAGTCTAATGTGGATAAGTAACTGGGTCACGGTAATTAAAAGGGAATTAGGTGCTTTGGTAAGTGTCCGCCGTTTTTTTTTATTCCGTCTCGAGCTGCGTGTCGCTCGTCGGTCGGTCCCACCTATTGTTAGGGTGCCAAAAGGAGCGTGGTCATTATATCTATCCTGCTGAGCTCCTTTCTCTGTTTGGGAATTTAGCAGTAAACTTCTGACCTGGCTAACTCCTCTAATCCACTAGCTTTATGAACATAAGAGGATTTGCTCTGGCGGTCAGAGGCATCACATTTCATCTGGGATGGTTTGTTTTGTTTTTTATTTTTTTTTATGTACCTGAGGACTCAGGGGCATGTTTATTACTGGCTGATTATTAATTGTATTGGAAAATGGGAAGGTGAGGGGGGGGAGAAAAAAAAAAAAGTATTAAAAAGGGCGGGCAAGGCGGCTTTTGCAACGCTTTGGAAAATGCTTCTCGGAGGATTAAGCTGTTCAATAAAAAAGCAGGAGCCTTAGACACTCGTCAGGCCTGTTATGCTAATTTAAATGCATTACATGTCAGTACAGATAATTCTCCTGTAATAGACTCCAGGAGAGATGGATCACGGCACCTATTGCAATAATGGCTTTCACAGAAGGCGAGTTTGCCTGCATGTCTATCAGCGTGCCTGTGAAGGGTCTGCATGGGGCATGTTTTAATGGCAGGTCGGTGTTTAATAATAAATGAAAGTAAATATGTAGTAAATCAAATGCATGGAGCATGCAGAAAACAGTCAGATTCTGTGATGATGAACACATAAACATTATTCTCGATTTATAGGTGTTTCTAAGGAGGCCTCATGAGCACCTACATGCAGTATTATGAAGCTGTACTTATGAACCGACTGCCATAAGGCATATTATACAAAAAAATCTGGGCTAAATACAATGGTTTGTAATAACAAACACGCGCACAACTTTGTGATGCTCAGGAAGACATTGCATGGTAGTGTACCATTATTTTTCCGACATGCCTAGGAATTCAACTTAAAAGATTTAAGGAATGGATCTCATTTGTAACCTGGGGACTGCCTGTATACAAGTGGTCAAAGACATTGTAGGGGCATGGATACCCTGGCAGACTGAGGGGGCCCTGTGCTTTATAGGAGCCCCAAAACCTACAGTCCTATTTCACACTGAAAAATGAAAGTGCCAACCCATTTAAGAGTGGGGGGCCAGGTGACATTTTATCAAGGGGCCCAGAATTGCTAGCTACGCCTCCTGTGTGTGGTTTTTTTTGATGGTATGAACAGAATCTGTAAAGCCTGAACATTTCTGTAGATGATTTTTTCCCTGACCAGGGCTGTTTTCGTTCCAGTCTGTTTGTTTTCTAGAAACTAGTCTGACCAATAGAACTGTTACATATTAATAGCCTTATAATCCACTAAACGTTAGTCTCTTGTTCCTATTTTAGCTGTTCCTCTCCGCCTGGCTGCGTCGCTGTGTCCTCTTAAGCCTGCTCTTTCTCCGTATTTCCCAGTACACAGAAAAAGCCGCACGGTCCCTCCTGTCGTGGTTCCATGCTGACGGCCGGGGTTCACCACGGTGACTCTCGTGGGGGGGGGGGGCCGAGCCCCCCGCAGCCTGAATGCCAATTACGTGCGCATGGGCATATCAGCATATCTCTAAATATTAGAAGGAGCAAAATTGAAGGGATTTACACTATTCAGATGATTCCTGATGGGATGTCGTTATGTTTTTTAGTAAGCACGCTGGGGGCCGGGGACTCGTTTCTTCTCGAGCATGTGCCCGTCTCGAGGGAGGCGGGGGGGAGCCGGTGAGGGAGAGTGCCTCTGACATGCCTGTGCCTTGTTACTGCTCTGTCTGACAAAATAAAAAAGGAAAATCAATGGTGGAATTTCAAAAGCTGTCCAAAAGCCTGCTGAACTCCGGCGGCTCGCCTCTTCTGGTGAATTGATGAACGTAGAGGCCCGGATCTGGAGGACAGGTGGGTCAGTGCCACGGAGCGGCGCGTCCTGATTGGAAATGCGTGTGTTGTGGCACAAGTGCATGATGGGAAATGGAGCTGCCGGGTTGTAGCCCAGTTGGCGTGGCCCGTAGGTTGACTACTCCTACCTACATTATTTTCTTCAAATTTTTTTCTATTTTCCCAGTTTTCCAGATTTATGCGCCATTTAATTTAAATTATGTAATACAGATTGCCACACACTCTCATCAAGTGCCTTGTAGTGAAAGGCACTATATAAAAATAAATTCAACCTAATTATCCAATGTCTCACTTTAATGAAAATTCCCCCCCCCAAATAAATGGAAAAGTAGGTCAGCAGGATATAGAAAGTGGGGAGCCCTCTCTCTCTCACACATGAGTGTCAGCCAGGGCTGCATGCAGATGACGGCTGTGAGCCCAAAATGTGCCGGAGAGAAGCCCAGGAGGGTGTATCCATATGCAGATAGCCGTCTGCTGGACAGACACATGCAGTGCGGCCATCGGAGGACGGAGCCATTATCAGCGGGTGAGAACCTAGCCAGCAAAACAAGGGTCAGACTCCATTAAGGAGAGCTGCGCCGTGACGCCCATCACCAAGTTCATCTCGGGTTTTACGGAGGCAGCTGCAGATCAATATTTCATAGACCCTGCCACAAATATTACATGCACAAAAAAACAAGTAACATTTCAGATTCCTTTCAGTTCTTTTTCACAAGCCTCACCTGTCCTTACACAGAAGAAGGCAAAATCAATTGAAGGTGGTTAGTTCCGAAATTAAGCATGTTATGGTCTGATTCAAATCTTAATAGCGAAAACATAACAATTGAGAGGAATCACTGCATTTATATAATGTAAGTCAAAATTTTTAATTATTAAAAAAGCTAAAATAATTTAAGTGGTAGTCGATAAATTCAGAGCGATATAGGTCATTTTTCAAAATATCATTTCCCTCACATACTGTATAATGAATTTTGCGGTTTTCTGTGAACACTGGCTGTAGTTTTGACACGGGGCTGACCAGAGCGGTTTTGTTCCGTGTACCACTGTGGTGACCGCATGGTCCCCTGTGGCCCAGTTCTGTACCTTTTTTGCTTACATAAATGTCAAGGTAAAAATGTGGGAGCTTGAAATCATAAGGTACATTGGCCTTTACAAAGTAACCGAGTAGCGTAATGTAATATATCACCTTTCCGTCGGACAATTCATCACCCAGCACAGTCCGATAAAACACCTCTCTGTAGTACAACTGGCTGCGCTCTCATTGGTCAGTCACATTACAGCATGGACAAATAGGACTGGCCCAAATGACAGGAAATGACAAACCTGTGCTGTTTGCATACAGGGTTTCTCCCTGTGGCCTCCAAGGGTTAGGCTCTGTCTCCGTGACAAACTGAAGCCATGACTTTCTGATGTCTCCCAGTTCAGAGGTGCCCTGCTCCCTTTAAGGTTCGCGTGAGAATGCACGACAGCACCGGTGCCGAATTACCGATGTGTGCCATAACACTGAGCATCAAAACTCGGATCATAAGAATGAGTAATGATTCATCTCCGAGCTCGGGGCAAGAAACAAAACAAAATCGGCTTCGATTTCATCTTTAATATTCACTTTGTTCAAACCCCATTGTAGCTTGCCAGTCTACAGGTATCAGCCCCTTGGGCCTTCCAGCTTGTAGGATGAACAAAGTCTAGAAATTCTACCATGTAAAATGTCTACCCAAGTAATTTAATCTCATATAGTAAAATATGCATTAAAGAACAGTCTGTCCCTGTGCTACAGTGCTACTCCCAAAGTATAGTTTAATCATTTAATCATCCAATGAATGAATGAATCAATCAATCAATCAATTGTTATTTACCGGCTATTCAAAGTTGCTGTGCGATATATGCTTTCTTTGCAATGTGCATGATGTTTTGATTGATTGCAGTACCGTTAATGTCCACATAAAGGCAGTGTAGGTCAAAAAAAAACATGGCTCCCAACAAACATCTGTTTCTAATAAAAGCCTCCTTATTCGTCCATGTCTCATGTCTCAATCCGATAAACATGCGATTGGTGCTTTACGGATAAGAGTGGACGAGGGGGTGCAGCAGAGGAGTATGTGGAAAGGAAAGGGGCCCTCGGCGGCCGGGGATGAACTGCAGGCCGCGTCCGTGGGTGGGGTGGCTTCCGGCCCCTCGGCCTGAGGGGCCACCACGGAAATCCCCCTTTCACTCTCCCCTTCATGCCCAGCAATCAATTTGAGTCCCCTGTAGGCTGAGGGAGGCCCATCACTCGGAGGCTTTCAATCTGTCAGAGTGCGAAGTGAGAGGCTGACAGAGGCCCCCCCCCCGGGGGGAACCGTCAGCGCCGAAATTACTTTTCATAGCTTCTCTCTCACCTTTCATGGATCCCCGAGGGAGCACTGCCAGCACCAGGCCCAACAGCTAAATGACCAGGAAAGGGGACGTTCCCAGGCTGCAGTAGGGGGTGGGAGGGAGACCACTGCCGATGGCACCGAGACCCCACCCCGGAGAAGCACCCCGGGTCGCTGGCGTCGGGGGTGTCAGTGGCATATCCTGGCAAGGACAAGAGCAGTCGCCCAGGGCAGCATGTTTCAAGGGGGCGCCCCCCAAACCATTTCCTCACCCCCACCCCACCGTATTTTCATAATCATCTCCCTGATACAGGTCACCAGTTGCCTGATAAAGGGGGTGTGGCCACTTCCTCGGGGGAGGGGCCTGGGGTGTCACATGGGCTTCCACCGCCACTGAACACAACAACCCTGGCTTTTTCTCCATAAACCTCACCTCAGTCGTGGCCCACGCATCATTTTGGTTACGATGATGAACAAAAGTGCAGTTTCAGGTGGGGGTACAATGGGCAGTATTGTACCTTCCCGTGCAATATGGGGGCAATCAGATACCTATGCCCAAACCATGTGGGCTACAGGTCGGTTGCGTAACTCGAGCTGCCCCAGGGGATATCGGGTAACAGAGCTGTACCACCGTCCCTTTTCCTGGCCGGGGTCGCACATGGCTGGATGGATAGATTACATCTGGCAGCCATGCCTGTGTTGGGGGGTTTCACTACATTGATTGTGGGGCCCTAAACAAACCAGGCTGGTTGTCATTTCTGCTCTGCAAGCAAATGTTTATTTTGTTGTTAAGCGCGCTATTATTTACTTGTTTGTTTTTAACCACTTGGCACATTTCTCCCCGTCAAAACCCAAATTCCATTCTCATTCTCACGCGCCTGCTCAAAATATCATATAACGCTGCTGGTATATTTTGTAACCCGGGGAACTTTAAGGGAAGGAAAGGGCTCAGGAAAGTAAGCAAAACGCATAAAGAAATCCGCTATAGGGTGAATGGAAAATACAGATCAAATTGCTCCATTTAGTTACCTTAGTCCCTTAAAGTGGCCCAGCGACATTGATCTTGTTTGATACTCTTCTGCTTTTTATAAAAATGTGCAACGGCAGGCCAGGACAGCCATGAACTGCACTCAAGAAATCTAATCATCTAGAAAAGTCTTCAGCTTGGCTCATGTCCAAATGATCCCATGCTTGCAGACGGGGAATCATTTTTACATCATTATTTAATTCCCCGTCCGCTTGTTTTCTTTGCATTTCCGCCTCCCCCAGGTGGTCTGAAGCTCTAAGCATCTTCAGCCACTGTATTCTGATGCTCAGAAACTCTACTATAACTTTCAGGCGGAAACCAAAACCATGAATCCCACAAGGGATGTGCTTCTGTTTAGCTTTTGTTTAACCGGGCAAAAACAACCTCTGTATGTGTCGTGGTTTAATAATGTGATATGCAGCATTCGTTTTACAATTCATTAAAAAACAATAAAACAATTTTTGAACAATTCCATAATACTCTCCTGATGATTAACATTTGTAACCAAATAACCTTCAAACGACCCATGATTACATTCTTTAGCTCCAATAACACAGAAATGCTCCGCAGCTCAGAGCAAAGGTCTCTGCTTCTCCAGGAAGCTGTGTCCTCCTAAAATATGGGGGAGACTTTTGAGGGGTCATTTTTATTGGTGGAGGATGGGAGGACATACAGACAAACGTGTGGGAGTGGATTTTCCCATGACACTTTGCACTAAACACATTTCAGAATCGAGCAAGTGGCGGTAAAAACAAATAAACAGATAAATAAGAGCAATTTCAGGGACATGCACCCTGTTTCGGTATTTCCCATAGGCTCTGAAACTGGCCACGTTCCTGTTGTCTCCTCCCCACAGTGCTCCCAGCATGTGCAAATGATATACACTGACATGCGTAAACTGTTATTGGCTAAAATGATCTTTTTACTTTGGTTTGTTAGCTGCCAGCTTCGAAATATTGATCGGCCACGGGTAAACAGAGAGCTTGCCTATTTGATATACGATCCATAGGTCTGAAACGCTAAAGCTGTCAAGTGAATGTTACTTTATTCTGCGGTTACAAACAGCTTTCCAAGTGTTTAAGCACGGCCCCCGAAGCACACTGCTAATTTATTAACTAGCTATTTGTCTGCAAGGTCGATAGCAATAGGATCAGTTAGAGATGGATATACTGCCCCACAACACTTACACAGCCTCCCTGCTGCATGATCAATTTCTCGGGAGAGCATTTTAATATTTTAAGGCTTAAAATGCTTTCTCGGGAAAAATGCTTCTGGACTCGACTGTTTACTGCACAATGGAGCGCTGGACAGTTTTGAAGAGCGGTAATGGATGACAAGGATTTCAGAGGCAGTCAACAGAGCCCATCAATGCAGTGTGAGGAAAATGACGCGAGTCTGTTCGTTGGCGATGGGAGAAACGGGCCTGCCGTCTCTTTCTCACCCTGGTAGGAACCAATGAGCTTTGCAACAGGGTGTGTCTTAAGTCAGACAGCGAATAACAAATTACATAGATTCCCTGAGCCTCATTCCACACATTGTGTATGTATCGAGGTGGGTAATTCAGGTCCAGAGAGTAAAATGCCAAACCAGGATTTTGCTTCAACCCACCAGTTGAGCATAAAGACTCACAGTCACAGAGTACTCAACTGATTGGTTGAATAAAAATCTTGGTCTGGACTTTCAGGACCTGAACTATGCACCTCTGTGTATGTATCATGTGGCATTGCACACCCATCGGGGTATTATGGTTTCTATGCAGAACCAGGGTCAGGAATCAAACATACAGCTCTTGAAGAATGAAGTGTAATAAATGTGTATTGGGGGGTTGTACCTTGTTCATTGGGGAATCAAACCAGCAGCACTTTGATCACAAGGGCACTTCCCTAACCATTAGGCCAGCAATGCCCCAAGAATGAAAGCACAGTGCCTCCCACAGCACAGTTAATGTCAATGTACAGTACAGCTGGGCCCCAACTTGGTTCAACTTTCGATTTTTTGATCTAACGATGACCATAGTGGTACAACAACATTGTAAGATCATTTTACATTGCCTGCAGCAGGCAAACGTGGCAGCATATGCGATGCAATAGGTTGGGACTCTGCTGGGATGTACGCATCGTCCGCGTGATGATGCCACGATTGACAGAGTTCAATTAAGCGCATATTTTCCTCTGTGTTTTTTGGTGTTTCAAAGCCCATCTTGACTTACGACATTTTCTAGTTACGAAGGGTCTTTGGAACGCATCTCCATCATAAGTTGGGGACTACCTGTATATCAATGTGATTCTCACATCACATATTAGCGCCAAAGCTATCCAGTGATAACTTTGACCAGGTGCTGTAATCATTTGGAGTACTACATGCTACACAACCTATGGTAAACCTGACTCACATTCTACCGAAAGATTTGCTTTTCGCTTTCATAAACAAGCTTAGAAATGCATGAAATTCCATGCAAATATCCTTTGGCATTATATAAAGATTTTAAATAAAACACATATAAATGATGAACTTATTTACTGATTCATATTCACAGATCAGCTACAGGCATGCATAGGTTAGTAGAAGCTGATCAGCCAGCAAATTCGAGTGTTGTTACTTCACTTTGGTCTTATTATGATTTCTGAGTCGGCCGCTCCTCACATCTGCGAATGCTTCAGTAGATTTTGCCGGAGGTGTTTCAAAGATACCTGTCATGCATTTTACCCCAATCTGCTCAACATCTAAAATAGACCATTATTCTTTAACAAAGCCTTTCAGGTGCATGAAAACGCTGGCATTTCACTTATCACTCCAGAGGAACAGACGGTATTGTGAGGTGTGATGCTTTTTTGTCATCCCCCAGACTTGTCTCTCCCACAATGCAATTAGATGTCAAGAACATGGATATAACTTAAATTGTCACTCAGTGCCTTTTCTCTCCTTGTCTCAGGTTTTCCTTTGAAAGGTAAGAGGGCTCTGAGATTGAGGCGTACGAGGACCAAAGTAGGATCAAGGAAGTGTGTGTCAGGATGTGTACTTCAGCTCTCCTATAAACAGGTAAGCATTTAAATCCGCGTGACGTATTCGTAACATTTCAGAGGATTTACTATAAGCCTCGATTCTGATGCAATTCTGCGTGAAAGGTTTCCCAGCAAAGTCTTGAATTTTAATCTTATTTTACCTTGATATTTCGACCAAACAAAATAATAATAACACGTGAAAAGTTCTACTGTATCTACCTACTTGTGGAGTTCTTTAAGCCTGGGGACTTGTTACGTAAAATCTGTGTGTCACGTATTCGACTTGAGGTGAGTTTCATAGAACATTCTAGGTGATCACATTCATGAGGGTTTGACTTGAAGAATTCAGCCTAAAGGATTTCAACTTCTCCTCCCCAGGGGAACATCCATGAACACACAAGACTTAGTCATGCTTTTGAGGGTATCCCAGTGGTGTTTTTAGGCTTACACTGTTCCAGTGCACAATATCCTTATGTTCTTGCAATTTATAGGCCTTCTGCTGGGGCACAGTGTTAGATGATGTCCCTACCCTGAATTCCTGCCCATAATAGGTTAAGTGACTGCATGTGACTATGGCAAGGGGTTTTTAAAGCTCAATTTAAAAATAACTGTAGCTCTTTGTTCACATGCTGCACCAACCGTTAAAAGGGCTCCAGCGTCCCTGAACGTTTGAGGAAGCTCTCTCTCCACCCAAAGGCTTCGGTCCATTGCAAATTTCGCTATTATTCACACCTCCGCAATCAAATTTGGAAAGAAATAGGGAATAATTGTTTGTATTATACCAATGTTAATACAATTACAAAGTAGCCTAAAATATATGAATTATAGTCCTACTGTAATTAAAGTATATATGTAATTACCATAATAATGCGCGAATTAGTAACAGTAAATTGCCATTTAGTTCAAGCGACACTAAATTATACGTATTATATTTAAATCCGTTACTACAACCTGTAAGAATATCACAATATTGTGTAACTATAAAATTATATTTTCAAATATTTTAATAATTATTTGTAAAATAGCACCCAACAACTTCAAATGCTCATTACTTAATTTGGAGCATATTGCAGGCTTGTAATGAAACGTGTTTAATATGCAGGTGTATTGGAGGATTGAGTTTGGAGTTTGTTTTAGTATTAAACAGTTAAAAGTGAAAGTGTTTGTGGTCGGTCCTGACGTCAGGGACAGAAATACAACATGGAGCCTGGGATCGGCCGGAGGGAGCGGGGTTTCTCAATGGGGAACCCGTGAGCTCATCAGGCAGACTCGGGACACGGCTTACAACTGCGAGCCTCATATATATATTCCGGTCTTTTCCATATGGGACACTCTCTTTTTTCTATTTTTACAAAAAAGCTGGAAAGTGCATCTGAATAAAAGCATCAGGGATTTAAAGTATGCAGAAAGCTGGACTTCTGCAAGACGCTTCTCAAGAATCTGCACAGTTGTTCAGTTCCCCTAAACGCAAATGGTTGCGAGTGCGTTGTGAATGCATTTCTTTTTATTATTTTCCATACTTTTGGACTTACGTGTAAAAAGTTTTTATGTGTGATAAAGAAAAATAATACGCCGGACAATAGGAAGGTTTTATGTTTGCTTTTCCGCTATCAAGTTTCCACAAATACGTGCAGAATTTTTAACGCGGGGATGCAGTTTCCAGCTGGAATGAAGTTTTAATCTTGGGAACACACAGAAAAACATTGCTTGAATCTGGGAGTTTACCTTTCACGTATATGGGACCACGTTTGTGTTTTATGGACAGAGTATGATTCGCAGAGCCTGTCACTGTGCTTACTCTTATATTGCACTTCAACAGTGTAAAATGCTTCACGCACCAAGTAAAGGTTTATGCCAAGAGAGTTTGTCCTGCAGCGGAGTACTAGTAAACATCGATGTAAAAAGTCTAAATTCAGAGGACGAGATTCCAAGAAAATATCTGAATTTTTGAAAGCACCGAAAATGGCATAAGCCGACTGTTCTGGTCAATTTGTAACATCGCGAAATATACTTAAAGGTTTTCTCCGCTTTATATCTATCGAACCGTTCACTATGTTGTTTTATGTTAATTTATATCGTACTGTATAATTTAGAAATGAAGGTTGTTGCGTTAGGTATTTGTGTTATTTCATTACTACTGCTTAGAAAAAGTAGTTCTGCATTATCTGTATCCGACTGCAAAACCTACGGCGAACGTCCGAGAAACGTTGACAGAACGTTGTGGTCCGGCCCCACGCCGGACAGGAGGCTGGTGTGCAGCGGCATGGATCTGCGGCGCCTTTTTGCTCCCGGACACTTCCCTAACACCACCGTGACTCTGTAAGTACCGAACTCAGCAGAGTCACTTTTTACTGGATTGTTTCTTTGGAGCGAAATAATAATTACAGGGTCACCATGGGTATTGTATGGACAATAGGAAATCTTGTAAAATTGATGTAGGAGGTCTGAACTGGATGTCTACTAATTTAATTAAACTAAGTGCAAAATTATCTAGTAGATAATTAATACTAGTATATGTCTGTGTACAATAACATAATAGTTATATATCTTAAAATTTAGCATATTTGTGTTGTTACAGGTAGGGGAATTTATTCTGAAACCGTTTGTCTCCTTAAGCATTTTATAATAACTTGGAGATCTGTGCGACGGGCCGCTTTCTTTCTAGCCTAATTTCTACCTCCTTAACTATGGGAAATTAATGATTCAAAATGAAGTATTGGGGATACACCCATCCCTGTGCCCCTGGTGACCATCTTTTTAATATGTCATGGAGGTGTAGATTGATCAGGAAGTTGGTCTGGGGTGGAACCCCCTCCCACCCCCATGGTCGTGCACTGCTTACAGTCTTACAGTCTTTGGACTGTGTGGCTGGTGCAGCATCACATTCCATACAAATAGTGCCTCCCTGGAAATTCCAGTGGGAAACAGATTAGGAGTATATACGTTTTTCTGAGCAGTTTTGATGGATTGACGGTCTGATTAGGAAGGAGAAGGACAGCTGTTGAGTAGAGGGCTATAACTTTAGGCCCTTTCCAGTTGTCAGCTGTAGACGTATAAATTACCTCTGACTTTCATGGCATCCAGATGAAATTTAAAAGAGATAAATACCGGAACTCATTTCAGTCCGTCAGATGGAGGTGGAGCGGCGGAGAGCTACATCTATGCCCCGGCGAGCGGCAGGAAATTGGCCGCAGATCAAATGAGGGTCCGACAGCTGACACCCGGGCTGGCAGGACGGCTTTTGAGTATCGCTGCTTCGCAGCTGCTTGTGAACACGGCCGGTGTAAAAATGATGGCGTGCACACTGACTGCTGCCTGTTAGCCCGCCGTCTCGAGGGCTAGCTGCTTCCTGTCACTGTGCGCGACTGTTTAGGCGAGAGTAAACCATGCCGCGAGAGATGGTGGACTCTGGTGGGGCGGTGTGTGCCTCTGCAGGTTAGACAGTTGTGCCAGTGGTTGGTAGGTCACCAGTGCAAATCCCAGAGTCAGCAGAGTGATTTCACTGTTGGGCCCCTGAGCAAGGCCTTTAACCTCCAATTGCTCCAGAGAAAATTAAAAAAAAAAAGTATGTTGCTCTGAATTAAAGTATCTGACAGATAAATGTCACAGAGAAAGGAATCTCTCGGAAAAACAACAACACAAGTGGAGTTCGTTCTATTCGAATGGGTAAGTGGCCCCATCAGGTTCAGTGTCAGCTAAAGTCAAGTAGCATGAGCACCGTTATTGATCTTTGACTTGTCTACACAGCTCCTTCTCTTGGATGATGTCTTCAAGCTCTCTGTGCGATGTCAAGTATTATTTCACCAGCTGCGAGGTAGAGACCATACTTAAAAAAGGTTGACTTAGTTTATTGTTTTGCGGAGTCTCGAGGGGGTACATGCTGACATTAGCTACAGGTGAAGTTGAGGGTTCAGATCGCTGTGTTGGGATAGCTATAGAGAACACTTCAAAAAGTACGAGCAGTAGTCGTGGTTGCTTGAGCTAGCTTGTGGTAAGGGGTGTTAGCACACCTTTTGCAACTTCTGAGACAGGAGCGGTATAATGCGCAGGTATAAGACAAGCCAGCGACGCTTTATAAGCAGAACAGTTTTGTCAGCACGCAAAACATAAACTGCCAGAGAAATGATGAGGAATCATTTTCCTCATGTATAATTTTGTGTACACGCACAGTTCCCTTTGCCGTTTAGCACGGTACGGATAGAACGCGTTGTGTATGGGTATTGCAGACACACTAACGAACATTGTCATAATGTTTGTGCCATAACTTGTCATAACTTTGAGTACCCACCAAACGCACAAAGCCATAATATCAGACTAACAGTTCTGTAGATATTTTCTGTACTGCTAGACAAATATAGATTTTCCTTATAGATGTTTTTCAGGGTGTGGGCATGGGCTTACTGTCTTAAGAGATTCTAACTGACATTGCGCACACCCACCTAATCGATGTAGACAGTCACACTCCTGTTTACCACAGTCAGAAAACTGGTACTTTATTAATCCTTGGGAGGAAATTGGGCCATTTTCACAAATACCATCATGCTCTCCGTGACAGAAACAGACTCACATGTATACCCAGGTGAGAGCACTGGGACAGCTAACAAGCAGCACCTATGGAGCTGCTGGGGTTAAGTACCTTGCTCAAGGGCCCAGCTGTGATACGATTACTTGGCTGGCTATGGGATTTGAACCCACAACATTCCAGAAACAGACACAAATCCCTCACCTGCTGAGCTTAACAGCGTTCTACTGGCAAAAGGATAGACTGAATGACTTTTTTGCATAATAGGTCTATTGAAGAGTGCTATGTATATTACCGGTCAATAGTATGGACTCATTTGTTTTTTAACAGGATAATGACATGAAGCATACCTCGATGTAGTAGGTGTAGTATGTAGTAAGTGTAATCATGGAAACAAGAAAAGAGATGGAGTGCTGTGACAGATGACCTGGTCTTCACAATCCCTCCCAAACTAAACCCTATAGGGCTTGTCTGGTTTGAGCTGGATTGAAAAGTAAGAGCATGGTGGCCAAATTGTGCCCAGAACTGGTGGAAACTATTGGAGAACAGGACTATTGGAGATGCATTCCAGGTGGCTACATTTGGTAGCCTGCTGAAGGAATACTAAGAGTCTGCAATGCTGTCATCGAAGTAAAAGGGGGCTATTTTGAAGAGTCTCAAATTTGTTGAACACTACTTTTGGTTGTTGATATTACTGCTTATTTGCCTTGAGGCCTTTTACTATAAGGTGAATAATGTAGATAAAATGGAGACAAAAGCTTTTAAAGCAGGTGTGTCCTGACTTTTGACTAACATTGCAGGCTGCTGTATAGGCTTGATAAGACGGCCAAATCGGTGTCTTGAGTGTGGACGCTGTTGTCACTGGCTCTTTGGCCCATCCCTCACAATTGAGAGTCTCCACTCTCCATGGAACAGCTGACTCAGGTTTATAGAAAGAATCAAGGGTCTGCAGCTGTCAGACACTTGGTTTCGTGAAGTGCTTGGAATTTGTGGTAGAAGGGATGGGCAGTTGAAAACCACATCTAGTTTGACAGTCACTATGGAGACATTACACAAATCTGTGGTCTTGAGATGTGTGGTCTGTCCCTGCCTGTAGCATGACGTTGCTTGCAAATGATTTTACCCATCAGGCTTAGCACTGCCGACTACGGTGCCGTTTGGGAACTAGTGTGGAGCTCTGTAAGAGTATGATCAGTGAGAGTACTCCACTGAAAGAACTGTTATGGCTGCATGTCCAGGACGGATGGTACCTGATTTCAGAATGCCCTTTATTGTATCCCTTTGAGTACACAGAGAATGTCAGAAGAGAACTATAGCACTCCATCTCTTTTGAGGCTGTTCCTTTAATGGATGGGGGGGAGTTGTGCAAGGCAAGATATTTCCCCATGGATGTCTGACGTTATCAATAAAGGAATGGGAGGTCCGGTGTGGGAGAGCGAGGCTACTTGGCACTGTGTAGGTGTGATGGATCACGAAAGGTGCTTTTTCAGGTTGGAGGGATGGCTTCCTTTACTGGATGTACATCAACCTTGTTTTTCGCTCACAGTAAGCCGTACCGGTACATGTGTTCTAGTCTGTAAATGCATTTCAGTGTCCCCTAAGAAATTGTTCTTTATAATTTTAAAGTTTATTGCGATGAAAACGTATTACAGCTAGTGGGATACAAAGATGTGTCAGCACCAGTATGGGGCAGTAGTGGGTGGAGACCATTTACTGTACTATAATCTGCGGTACTGCTTTAAAAAAATGTACTCATAGGTCCTGAAGGAACTCAAACTTGAATTAAATCTTTGTAGATTAAAATTAAGGTGTGCTTTTATAATAACGCTTTGAAATTGGTTTTTATGATTAAGTGAATTGGTGTTTTCTGGGATGGTGGCCTTTTCTCTGAAGACAGAACAGGTTTGTCTGTGAATCTAGTCCTAGCTCCGTAATTTTCACACTGAGCTGAGAAAAACATAAACTATATCTGGGCTGGCATTCCTTGGAATGATGTCAGCTTTTGATAGCCTCATGGATTCTTTGCGGAAAAGTCGGCCACCCACATTCCCAATAGTCTAACAAAAGCAAACCACACTCCAGGCCCTGGATGATTTTTAAAGCCTGGGTTTAATCCGGGACCTCTGGCAGTAACTAAGACATAGATTTTGGTTAGACAAATGGAATAACAGGCAAGTCAGCAGAATGACTCAAGATGAGATTGGGAGGATCCATCTGCCTTTAGGTTCCAGCCTTTAAAAAGGCTGTCTGGGTGACTCTCAGGTGAAATTTGCAGCCTGGCCATCTGCTTCTGCACGTCCCCTTGAGGAAGGATTTGGTTCCCGGGCTGCTGTCCTGTCAAAGGATCCATACCCTTGGCTGGGGTGGCTTGTGTGATGTTTTATGTTAGGAATGCTCAGAATGACATGTGTACATGAACATTTCAGTGATTGGCTACAGGACCATCACATGACCTTCCCCTCTGCACAAATATGCGGTGAAATAAATGTATGGTGGATTCGCTGTGTTACTTTTTATATTTCGCTTCAACACAGTCAATAATTCTACAGTTATAGAAACTAAAATAGAGGATTTTTTTCAAATCAATGATCTTCTGTCAGCATTAATACATTAAAATTCATAAATCTGTGATATCAGATTGGCATCATGTACAGAACCTTTTTAAGAATCACTCATTCTGTTTATTGTTCTCTCCACAGGATTTTAAGCAACAATAAAATCCAAGAACTAAAGAATGGCTCCTTTCTCGGCCTCCCAGCCTTGGAAAGACTGTGAGTATTCCGAACGCATGCCCGTTTACCGAGCGTATGATTGGTTCGGTACCACAGGCTCCTTCGGGGTCTTGTGGGGAGAAAGCGCCTCTCTGATGGGGGCGGTACTTATTTTGCGTATTTTGTGAGCACTCTCCACTCCGCCTCTATCTTTAACCATTCAGTGAATCTCAACCGGACGAAAAAGGAGGAAGGTTGCAGGAATCGGTCGTTTTTTTTTTTTTTTCTTCCCTCTCCTCCCGGAAAGCCAACACTCATTAATTTGGGATTGAGTGGGTTGCTGGTTCGGCAGAGGGGGGCCTTAACCACGAGGGTTTTTGCACCGAGCTTTTCCGCCGATGGCCGCGGACAGCGCTTTTCCATTTATGGTGCTGGTTGATGGAGCATAGAGGTTTACCACCAAAGCCATACTCCCAGGACAGTGAAAATGAAAAAAATATCTTGTTCTGGGGTGGAAGGGGGGGTCATGTACCAGAGCACGTGTGTCTGATTGTATGTTGAAGGGGACGGGGGCTCTGGGGCTTGAAAGGGGATTGTTCCTCGCAGAAAGCCGAGTGTATGGCTGAGTCATTTTTACAATCGCTTCCCCTTCCCCCGGAGAGCTGTGGGAAATGCTGTGGAACCTTCCGGCGACAGCCGGCGCGGCCGCCTGATTTATTGCCCCGCACTGACGTTTCCTCTTAGACGGCGTGCTTTCCCAGAGAGGGTCGCGCTCACACGGGGTGTTTTTTTTTCCGCTCGTGTTTCTCTCAGTGAAAAATCGGCGCGCCGCCCCCAGCCTGCATGTGCCGGGTTTCTGTGACGGGGGGCGGGGGTGGGGGAGGGCCTCCTGACGGGCCGCTTGTTGTCCGTTTAAGGGTAGCAGACTCCGATGTGTGGGAATAAGGCTCCTTCCTCCACTTCACCCTCGTTCCCGCACCCCATGCAGACTCCCACCCCCACTGCACCTAACCTTGTGCGGAAGTTAAAACTCTGTCCCGGCCCGAAATGACTTAGTGCTTTCTGTCTGGATGCTTGTTGCCACGACGTCACCCAGAGGCGTGGCTGTGCCTTCCAAAGCAAAACGGCCTAAAGGGAGCACACTTGGCTGCTGCAACCAGAGCGGGACTGGAATCAAAAATCACCTTGGGTATTGAGGATAACCCTTAGTTTAGTTTGGCTGGGGGGGTGGGGGTCCTATGATTAATTTTGCCAAGTGGGGTGGGTGTGGCCCACCAGTAAAATGTCCGGTATGCCAGATGGCCAGGCCAACCCCGGCTGCAGCTGTTAGGACAATATTCAGGGGCGTGTAGGGGTGGCTGTCAGAGGTCATGCCTCCCCTGTGCTGAGGCTGAGTCCCCATGGGGTCGCCCGTGGCCTCGAGGCACTCTGGTGGTCAAACACTCATCGGTCCCCCTAGCAGCTAGCTGGCATGATTCATACCAGGTCTCAGAGACTGATCAACAGACTGCTTATATTGTGGGAAAATGCTGCTTTCTTTGATTGTGCGCAAGCCAACAAGTAAGTAGATCAACAGTGCGGCTCATTCGCAGCAGCGGAGAGATGATTGGCCTTCAGTCGACCTTTGGAGGTGATGCAAGCACGGGTTAAACTCGTCTTTGTTAAAAACTTCACCACAAATGACATGTAAATGTATCAGAATAAATTACTTTAGTTTAAGCAACAGAAAAGACACTGCCAGTGTATGTACTGTTGCTGGACCATGAAGCCTAGGCTCTCTGGCATCCTTGATGAATTGGGAAGTTCCCTTTGAGTCTTTTGTCTATTTAGGCGATGGCTACTGATGTCACTTTTTTGCAGGAGAGAACACCCAATGGGAAGCGTCGGGTGGCAAAAATTAACCAATGAGAGTCTAGCTTAAAGGCCCCACCCATTCTTGTGTGAGCCTGTAAGCACTGGCAGACCTTCAGTCAAGCCAATAATACGGTGTATCCGCCGGGAATTCCCCCCCCCTCACCGGCACTTTACACAATTGCCAGCCAATTAGGACGAGAGTGTTACAGACAGTTCAGCCGTCTCGCTCTCTCTCTCTAGCCTCACTGCTATTTCAAAGTTTATGAGCAATATTTTGCTCAAACAAGTGTTTGTTGTTTCTGGGGGACACATAAAATGTCACTTTTTGGGCCCTCACCCCCTCAGTATAGCCTGAATATGCGGTATGGGGGCATGGGGGTGCCAAGGTACAGTATCTGCCCCATTAGCCAAAACTGTGTAAAGTGCCCCCCTTTAAAGGTCTTTAATGTAAGTGTCAAAGGTTTTCAGCACCTGCCAGTAAGGTTCTGTAGTTTAGTGTTAGAACTGGCCAGACCCACAATTGACACCCGTTCGTGTGTGTATGTTCAACACATTTCAAACTGTTCTGTACTAAAAAGACAACATACCTGATCCTGTAGTAATAGATTAGTAGCCTGACGTTATTGGTAAAAGCCAGTTAATATTATGTATCAATCAGTGGTTTGCAGCAGGAGATTTACCTTGTGAAAAGTGTGCCATGGTAGGAACATGGCCAGGCAGCACTGCTGTGGTGTAGTAACTGTTAGTGAGCAAATGTGTGGTTTGCATCGTGGCAAAAACTGCAGCTGTTCAAAAATCTCGGTAATACTGCACCTCAGATCATGCTCAAATTGCTTTCATAAACAACGTGATTCTATGTAGGATATGCCCGGCGCTTACCTACATGCCTGCATGTACTTCACAAAAAAAAGTGCCAAAAGAATCCCTAACATGGGGGAGTTAGTTAAATGTTTGTGATGCGTCACGTCGATGGGGTCTTGACGTCGCATTCTCCGTGTTCCACAGGGATATCCGGAATAACCTCATCAGTCACGTTGAGCCGGGGGCATTTGCTGGACTCCTGGCGCTGAAGAGGCTGTAAGTGTTCTGGACGGATCGGTTTCTGCCGTGGGAGGAGGTTAAATCACTGGCAAGCTCCTATTCTGCCAAGTAAAGATAATATCATGAACCTTGGCCGAAAGTGGCCATCACAGCGACCCGTAACGCTGGGGTGTTTCCTCATCCCTTTTAGCGCTGACTGTAATGTCTTGCCTTGTGAAGTATTCATATTTCAGGTGGATTCTGGCAGCTGGCAGTTGGCTCCTTTGACTGATCGAGCAGCCTCTCGTTTGGAGGTCATCGCCAGGCAGATGTGGCCCCATGTGTCACCTCTTCATTAGGCTATTGAAAAAGTGCCACCCAGTTGACGGTCGTGAATTTCGGCTCGATCGCCAGCATTCCCATAATGCTTTGTTTTCTTATAGGTAGGGCCGGCCCAACCCTTTTTGGGGATCTAAGACAAATTTCATTATCCCAATTATTTGTTGTCTTCCTTCTCATTCTGACAGGCTGATCAGATGGGCGGGGGCCCCCTGGTGGCTGCCAGGCTCTAAGCAACCTTAATTGGCTTATGCCCTGGCTGGTTCTGCTTATATTTTCTTTATATATATATATACAGAGTGGAGAATTTATTTGAAATACATATGCAAAGCTTTTCATGCATTTAAGGGTACAATAGAGCGGTGTATATACCAAGAACTACAATACTGCGAGTAAGGGAGGAGTCTGTGTGTCTTTTTATGGAGAGTTGCTCCATCGTTGCCATCTCGATTTCCATGCCCTTCTCCTCTCACCATTCTCTGAGGTGCCGCCACTCTCACACCCATAGCAGCTTTTAATAATCGCTCTCCCGCTTGTTCCTGCCCCCTTAGATGGGAAGGAACAGTGACGATTCCTGGATTTTTCAAGGTGGAGGGCACATAAGAGGGGCCATAGTTCATGCAGAGGGGCCAAACTTGTCATTAGCCAATAGTATATTTCAAATCGGTCAGTGACAGGGGAGGGGGCTCTCCATGGGCCAATAAGCTTAGAGCTGGGGGTCAATGCCACTGGCCCCGCCCCTGTGTGCACCCCAAGGAAGGAGTGTTCAGCTTCCTCATCTTTCACAGTTGGGAAATATTTGGATTGTTTTATATTATCATATTTATAAATGCCCAGGGACCAGAAATTCACAATATGTTGCAGCTCTCCTCTTTCCACGGGGCCTAGATTTCGGGTTGGCCACAGTTAGCCAGTCCCAGGTCCTTTCCACGTGACCCCTTCAGTATTATGGAGGCGGGGCTAGGAGACCCCAGTGCGGTAAAGGAAAGCATCATCAACGTGCTCCTCATGCTCAACCCCCCACCACTGGAACAGAAGGTGTAATTAACTGTCTGAGCCGGGGACCCGTCACCCCAGCTGAGATCGGACTACACGAATCGAGGGAGGGACGTAATAGCGCAGTCTGTCATCACCAGTGAGTCTGTCCACGGGTGAGCGTGATTCTACGCGCGGGTGGAAGTCGGCTGCCGGAATCACAGAAATGTCGTGCAGCGGTATTGGTGTCACTGGCCAGCGTAGAGCCTGACCTTTAGTCTGGTTAACAGTAACACTTCCTACCCTTTTCCATTTAAATGCCTTTCAATACAAGTTAAATTAATCATCATGGGAGAAACTCCGTCAATTGCCTCGAGGTTTGACCCTCATCTCACCGGATCTTACCGGTTCTTACTGGTTCTCACCCCAAAGAGAGGGCACTTCACTTCTCACGACTCTCAAGCAAATTCCATCCAATTCCTAAGTGATGAAAAAATTTT
>JAODKL010000051.1:2273831-2296709 GCA_026780765.1 Petrocephalus schoutedeni
ACCCCAAAGAGAGGGCACTTCACTTCTCACGACTCTCAAGCAAATTCCATCCAATTCCTAAGTGATGAAAAAATTTTCGAGATTTGCTATATAAAACTTAAAAATGAATCCTCAGACAGGGTTAATGAGTTTACCCCTCAAGTGAAGTCCATTGCATAGATTTCATGTAATGGTATTAGTGCATTCTTAATAGTCAGTAGGAGTTTCTTGCCTATGATCTCAAGGTTAATCCAAAATGTCTGAACCCGGAACTCACCCGTGAATGTGGTTCGGGATTTGTCTGAGGGCGAAGAAGGTACAGTTTGGCCTTCCAAAGAACATGCTGTCCTAATTATTTTAGTCCTTACAAAGCTCAGCTCTGTACATATGCTCTTTTCCCCTCGTGCCTGGCTGTAAACATCTGGTTTTGGTCGTTCTGTGGTCCACATGATTCAGTTTTAATACTTTTTTTATATCTCGCGTTATGCCCCTTTGTCCCGTGGTCGGGTGTGTGCTTCTGAAGAGGGGTGTTTATTTGAACATTTTAGCAAGTTTTCCACTCATGAACATACCACAATTGATTTTCATGAAGATACCTGTGCTGTCTTCTCTTAATTAGTGGTGTGGAGACAGTGAGTACAGCTTTTGCGAGTCTTTCTGTGAATTCAACTTTATTGTGATTATAGTATACAGCGGTATACATGTATTTTGCGACTCCTACAGCTGGTGCAACAAACTTAAAATAGAATAATAGACTGGAATAAAACAATAATATAATAATAATAAAAATATAGAATAAGAGACGAAATATATATATATTCATACACATACGCACACACACAGTTTTACATGAAACAGACAATACTGTATATCTTCAAGTACTTAAGTGCAAGTGTTCAAGTGTGTAATATCTTAACAGTTTAATAGGTAAATATGTTAAGGTATAAACACTGAGTTTTGTATACACTTGTAATAGGTAATGGATATATCAGGTAATATGTCATATAAGGAATCATGCCTTATCGCAAGAATCATACGTTCTGGCCATGGCAGAAGACCTGGATGCCCCTAGTGGTCAGCAACATTCCCTTGTTTTGTGGTCACATGACCTATTCAATACACCTTTTTTTCTTTACCTGGTGGTGTGAAAAAGCTATTTTACTTTTAGAGTAATAGGCACAACTGAATGTGACAGGGACTTGGGGAGTTTGGCTTTTTCTGTCCCATTTCTGTCCGTGCCTCATTAATAAAACATCAGGCTGAGCGTGAGAGTGGCCAACTGCGTAGCCCAGGCTCAGCAAACAGGAGACACTGGGATAGCCTTTCTCAGAAATCATCGTCCTTAGAAACACAGCTAAAGGGAAGCTGCTCTCAGTCAATTTCTATATTGGAACTCTTGAAGACAAAACTCTTGACATTCATTCACACCTTGAGCAAAATTCTTGAAGCATTCACACCTTGAGCATTAGGGCCATAGTTTGGGCCACAGAGGGACCATCAGAGGTGTCAATTTCAGGTCCAAAAAGTAAAAATCCAGACTGAGATTTTGTTTCAGTCAACTAGTTGAGCACTCTATGACTGTGACTCTTTATGCTCAACTGGTTGGTTAAAACAAAATCCTGGTTTGGATTTTTACTTTCAGGACCTGAATTTGACACCTCTGCGAACCATTAAGTCCTGCCATATTTAAGTGCTTGCCATATTTACAGCATGCGGCCACATATAGGGATAGATGATAGTGGAGTATGATATCTGTTTGCTTGGCTTTGAGGAAGTAGACGATGGGTAATGGAACTTTGTGTTGCATGCCAACATTTATTTCTTGAGTATCTCTCCATTTCCCTAATTATTATGAAATTTTTAATGCATCAAGATCCATATCGAAGCATGCATTCATATGTTTGCCAAGCTGAGGTCTCTGTAAATGCTGATAAAACTGTAGTTGACTGTAGTTTTTTTTCCAGAATCTAGGGTCACGTGTAGATTAATTGCCTTTGATGTTTAGAATGTGCATCACAACTAGTTAATCTTAAGCCTCAAGGGAGGGAGTCGAGTGAGACATTTTTACATGCATTTAGCTGTTATTTCAGTAATATTTACATGTACAGAAGTATAAGTGGAATGTTTAGTGACATTGAAGTGCTCCAGTTAAAGCAAATGCATTACATTCCATTGATATTTCATTTAATTCAATTCAAATTATTTTTATATAGCGCCTTTCACAACATCCCAGAGTTGTCCAAGGGTGCTTTACAATGGGTGTGTTGGGGTACATTACCATATGCAAAACAAAACAGAGTAGAACAGAGAAAATGAAATACAAAGAAATGAAAGAAAGAAAGCCAACTGACAACGGAGGAGAGGACCAAAAAACTCCCCAACCAGGGGAAAAAAAACCTCTGGGGGTCCAAGGACAACTAGCTGCCCAACCCCCCTGAACATGCTAACATGACTGAAAAAGAAAGAGTGAGCTTCCTTGCTTAAAGCGAGAACTGCAAAGTCCATCAATGAATCAGTTTACCATGCTGGCCCATTCTTAACATTCTTGTTAATCAGTGCATAGGAAATTCCATTGAATTGGTGTGTAATACTCCATGGAATACTTCTATCCTGCTGAGACCCAGTCATTTTATTTTGTCCTCTGTATAGGAAATTAGATTTTTGTCTTGTACTATGCATGCAAGTCTGTTGTAACATTTAGGGGTTTTGAGATGACAGCACATGTGTGGGGGAGTGACCATATATTATGATATCCCAGATCATACATCTTTATACATTTTTTTAAATATATTGATTAAAATTTTGATTTGATAGGAAGAGGAAGTTGGCTTCCTCTTCCTATCAAATCAAAATTTTAATCAATATATTAAAAAAATGTATAAAGATGTATGATCTGGGATATCGTAATATAGAGCCAGCGAGGGGTTGTGTGTCTTGTGATCTTGGAGCCTATCCAAGGAAGCACAGGGCACGAGGCAGGGAGTAGTACGCAGAAACGTCATTGTGTGATGCCACACTCTTTTTCAGGATTTTTTTTTTTAGGAAATAATAACCTACTGTCTTCTTTCCCCGATTTCAGAGACTTGTCGAACAATAGACTCGGCTGCCTACATGCGGGCATATTTGGCGATCTCCCAGGTCTTGTTAGATTGTAAGTAATTCAAATTTACTGGCCCATAACACAGTTGGGCTGGAGTAGCACTTGGTCATTTATGACATCATATATTTTTAGGTTTAGCAGCCTGTAAAATCACACCTACATTTTATGCTATCCAGAATAAATATTCACAAGACCACAGGGCAGAACAGTCATGCTGGGGATAAGATCCTGTGACCTTTTACTTATGAGACCAGTTCTTTAATTGCTATTACACTGGGCCCCATAAAATGAAATAAAAACTTTGAAACTCTCCTGGAGATGGTATTAGAAGCACATCATTCTCGTTTCATTACACTGCCCCCATACCGGGTGAGGTAATTAACTTTTGTAACTACTGTAGGTCAGACATTCATTAAGGGGCCAAAACAAGACCTTTTTTAAATTTGATTCTAAATTTCTGCCTTTCAGAAATCTCTCAGGGAATCTGTTTGCGTCTTTCTCACCAGGAGCCTTTGACAGGCTCACGTCTTTGAAGTTGGTGTAAGTTTCACTCCGCCGTGTTGTTCTTGGCTAACAAACTTCACTTGAAAGTATATAAGGCGCTGACCCGAAATGTGATCTGATCTTCATGTATCTGGTGATGATGGAGGACTGATTGCGTTTCTTGAACATGATGATCCAATGTTCTTTTTTTATCTGTTGGGAAAAAAGTATGTGAAAGTCCAGGAGAACTTTATTCTGTATTTAGAGGATAATTTGAATTGGTTATTCTAATCAGTGACAATCGTGTGTGAGTCATGCTCCTCCTTATGGAAACACACACTTGTCATTATCTGAGCCTGTTCCCCATGACTTCGGGTTTGTGTATGTGAATTATCGAAAGCGGTTTATAAGGACGTCAGAAAAAGAACTGTCAAAAAGAGCTTATGAGAATGAAAAGGGTTATAAAGCCCTTTGGACTCCATCAATCCCCAGTCAGCCATGGAGACTAAAGTGGAAAAAATCTGACACGCTGTTACTTTTCCCAGAAGTGGTTGTCGAACAGAAATTCCTCCAAGGGTTCAGTTTCCCGGGGTAACAGCTATGGATTTGCTGAGGCCTCTTGGCTAATTTCAATGTTCATGAATCCACTGTAGGGGAAATACTGACCAAGGGTTTTGTTCATGGGAGGAGAGCAGAGAGGAAGCCAAATAAGATTCTCATTTCAAATTTGTTAAATTTTGGTAGTTTATCAGGCCTACAGTTTGACCTTTGGCATAAACAAGAGCCATGTTTGACTAAGACCAAGTACTGAAGTTTCATCTTCCCAACCATGAATTATGGTTAATGTGTTTAATAACAATGCTAAAAGTCATTCTTCTGTGGATAGAATTCTCGATTATCAAGGCTAGATGGAGATCAGATGACATTTAAAGTCAAAATAACGCTGGAATGGAGGCCGCTTTTGATGCCGCAATCTCACTTTGAAATATTAGCTAAAGCTTCATCGATGAACATGTTAAGTGTAGTCTGAATGGCTTTTCATTCGCGGGTCTAGGAGTGCTTTTGGGTGAACGGGCACCCAAGCAACAGCACATAGATTTTATGGCAGACTCCATCCGCGGGTCTCAGCACTTTGTGTGACCATCGTTCTGCAGGGAGCTTCAGACCCCCTACCTCCTGTGTGACTGTGGCCTGCTGTGGCTGCTCCGCTGGGCCAGGGACAGGGCTGTCACAATAAGGGACACCCGCTGCTCGTACCCGCGTCTCCTACGTGGCCAGCCCCTGCTTTCCCTCCAGCCGGACCACCTTACCTGTGGTAAGACATACCGAACTGTGGATCTGATTGGTCGGGAGAGGACGGACCTGCTGTCCATCAATGATAAATGAGAAAGCTAGGGTATTCACTAATTTTAATGATACAGCCTGACACATCAGATCTTTATGCTGCTGGCTTAGGGTTAGAGTTGGGCTGCTGGTTAGGGTTTGGGTTGGGTTGCTGGGTTTTGGTTAGAGTTAGACTTCTGGTTAGGGATAGGCTGCTGGGTTAGGGTTAGGTTTAGGCTCCTGGGTCAGGATTAGAGTTAAATTGCTGGTTAGGGTTAGGCTTCTCGGTTACGATTAGGTTTAGGCTGCTGGGTTAGAGTTAAGCTTAGGCTTCTGGGTCAGGGTTAGACATGCTGGCTAGGGTTATGGTTAGGCTTTTCGGTTAGGATTAAGCTCCTGGGTTAGGGTTACAGTGTTTATGCTGCAGTTTTTACAGTATTTCAGTCGGCAGATGTCAGTATTTATATGTGTCATTTGCCAAGGATTCACCCCCTTACGATTTATCTTCTCTTTTGAACAAACCATCATATTTACTCTTGTCTTTTATTTTTTTATGCATGTATGTATATAATATATGCTAAAGAAGAATGAAAGGTCACATTAGCATTACGCTCATTAAGGGTCCATTCATCTACAAACCTGACCAGAATATTCTAAAAAGCTGTTTAATTCAAGGTTTGGACATCAGACTTACTTTTACAATACACTTTAATGCAGCTGACTACTGACAGAGGTGCATGCTTGTGTGCTGTGGTAGTTGGAAGTCATTAATGAGGTGCTTTAGGAGCACAGTAAACAGCCAGAAGCTAACCTGCTCAATGAAAAGCATCAGTGGTTCTCACTGTGGTAATGAGGGCGTCACCCTTCCCTACCCCAGATGCTCCTCTGGAGCTGCCTTCCTTCCAGATGATTCCATCCCACCGGCAGATCGTGTTCCAGGGCGACAGTCTTCCGTTCAGGTGCCTGGCCTCCTATGTTGAACAGGACATGAGCGTCCTCTGGTTCCAGGACGGAAAGGCAGTGGAGCCCAGTTCCACTGAGGGCATCTCTATTGAGAAGACGTTAGGCTGCTCCTACATCTCCAGGTGGGATGAAATGGAGAACTACAACTTACGCTTATTGTGGCACTCCTTACAACAGGGTTTCCCATGAAGCTTTGGGGTTTATTTAGGTTATTAGTTATTCTGCATCTTATGATTATTTCATATTTTACCAGTTTAAACAGCTGTTAATTTTACTGGAGTGATTCAGGATTTTTGTTTATTTATGATTTATTTGACATGGACAGTGCACATTAATAAACATAAAATTTAAATATGCCAGAATTAGCCAAAGTGGCTATTTTACATCTGTTGTCCATGGGCCGATGGTACCAGGTCTAAGTGGCTAAGGATGAATATGTCACTCAGAGGTCCAACATCAGAGCCACTCCTAGAAATTGAAAGGTAACTGGTTTTGAGGGGTCTAAGGAACAGTGTACGGTGTCTGACTAGGTAATCTATCTCTCCCTCTCTCTGTCTCTACTGTCTTTCTCTCCATCTCTCTCTTTCTGCTGGCTGCAGCGTGCTCACCATCTCCAACGTCCAGCCAGACTCGACGGGCAGCTGGGAGTGCCTGGTGAGCACTCGGCGTGGGAACCGCACACGTGCCGTGAACGTGGTGGTACTGGAGAGGGCTGCCGAGCACTGCCCGCCTGAAACCGTAACCAACAACAAGGGCGAGTTCAGGTGAGGACTCAGGGTGTTGGGGTAGGACTTCTCTTATCAGAAATATCTGAATATTTCATCATCTTCAGTTTTGTGCAATGGAGGACCCTTGTGTGTTTCTTTAGCTACAGTAATGTTGCTTATTGTTGATCTGACCATTCTTTTGTATCACAAATGCCATGCGACTCCTTCCATCTTTGCTGGCTCATCAGTGACATCTAGTGGTGAAACACTGCTGTAACACCATTTATAATTTTTCATCGAACCCATACAAGAACGTGACCTTTACCTCAGAGTTCCAGAAACATCTCTGGATGCTGTTGAAGTAAAATATGTATTATTAGTTCTGTCCATTATCAACCTGCTTCCCACTGAATATGCTTACAGAAAGTCTTGGGACGCTTGCTTAATTTTGAAAATATGATGCAAATTTATTGGTTTCATAACAGAAGTCCACTGACCAGCAATGTGTAGCATATATGTTCATATCATCCACACACATTTTATTTTATTGTCATTTTTATATGACTGACTCATTCAGTTCTGTACTTGCCACTTTACTGCTTTTAATTGCAATTGTAGTCATTGGCTCCCAAAGGGATACTAAACACAAATGTTTGGTGTTTTATGTTATTGCAAAGGTATTATTGATTAAAAAGCACACAATGGGACTGCTTGTCAACTTTTTAAGAGCCTTTTAGAACCGTAATTTAGGTTTCAGTTTATTTTACTTCAAAGTACTGGTTGTTCCTAATGTGGTGTATATGTATTTTTGTAAATAAATGAATAAAATATTGATTTTTTGTTATAAAACCAAAAATTTTGCAGTATTGTAACTGAATTAAGCAAGCGTCCCAAGACTTTCTGTGAGCACTGCAAATGAGAATACATTATGAATTATCAGAAGAATGCATGGAGCTTTCGGGCACATGGAGCTTTCGGCCGCAGGGTTAATTGCCGTTCTTGTTGTTCTCCAGGTGGCCGTGGACTCTGGCTGGGATAACAGCCTATCTACCCTGCAACCAGCTGAGCTCCAGCATGGGGATGTACAGCGCCCCCCCCGGAGAGGAGCACCGGGCCCGGCGGCAGTGCGGGCGCGACGGTGTCTGGGCCCAGGGCAACTACTCGAGCTGCCAGTACCTGAAGGACGTCACCCGCGTGCTCTTCATCATCAACCAGGTTACCGCGAACTGCTCCCGTGCCGCTACTCCTGCTCCAGCGCACAGTGTGAGAATCTCAGTAAAGGCCCACCAAAGGCGAGGCCCAACTACACCTTGGTTCTTGACTCGTCAACATATGAACTCCCTGCAGATGCGCTTCGGACCATTTCAAGGGTCATATTTGGAAAAAAAATAAATAAATGTATCAATGTACAGGAAAAAGATTAAAAACGACCCGCTCTACCTACTCAGAAAATCGATAAATTGGTTGCAATGCAATCAAAATAGTGAAAATCGGGTGCAGATCAATGATTAAGGCCTAACATGGAACTGATTTTTATTAACAAAAAAAAAAAACATCAACATATACAACAAAATGAAACCAAGTTTGGGTGGTGAGGTGTGGTTGTTCAATCATGTGAACCTGGATATTCAAACACATATCTACTCCCTATAGACAACCACTCATCGGTAGGCTTACATAATGAGGTCTGCAGGACCCATCAGGCAGTTCTGTAGTTCAGCACTTCCTTGATGACTTGCGCCCAGAAACTCTCCTCTGAATACAGTCACTGACATCAGAGATGAACTGAACGTACCTTCAAGCCGCCTGTCAATGTGACAGCCGCAGTGTGAAGGTTGATTAGGAGCTGCGAGATTTCACTGAAGTATTCTTTATTGACATGAGCAAATGCCGTGTCATTTTCAGGTCTAAGGTTAATGCATGTATGCCCATATTTTACCACAGCTTATTCATAAAGGAGCAGATGGTTCATTTTCAAACTACTTCAGAAATCCTAATTTGAAAAAATATGAAGATAATACACAGTCTTCAATAGTGGCCCATTTAAGGATGGAAACCTAGCTCACC
This sequence comes from Petrocephalus schoutedeni, assembly GCA_026780765.1. NCBI lineage: Eukaryota > Metazoa > Chordata > Actinopteri > Osteoglossiformes > Mormyridae > Petrocephalus > Petrocephalus schoutedeni. Next base: position 2,282,454 of record JAODKL010000051.1, read on the forward strand.
AAGAGAAGCTTGGTATCAGAGATATTTAATCATTTTACTGCAGCATAAACGCTGGAACCCTAACCCAGAAGGTTAACCCGAGAAGCCTAACCATAACCCTAATCCAGAGTGCACATTCCCTCGGTGAAAAACAATCAAAACTTCACCGCATCTTTCCAAATGTTTGTTCATGAGAAAACTGACCAACAGCAAAATCAGATTCTTATGTCTGAGCTTTTATGGGCAATGGATAGTAGCTGATTATTACCAGCAGGGGGCCCACTGAGCACAAAAATTCATGCCTTTACATATATATCAACCAATCAACAATCAACACATGCTGGTCACCTCCCGCAGATGCCCCTGAACCTCACCAACGCAGTGACCATGGCCAGGCAGCTGCTCTTCTACACGGAGGAGGCTGCCAGCTTCTTCGACAAGATGGACATCATCTTTGTGGCTGAAATGATTGAGAAATTTGGCAAATTTGCTGAGAAGTACAAGGAGGTGAGTTCTGCTGATGGCTCTTTGAAGATGGCTTGGACAACCATATTTTGACATGAGTGACCACAGTCATAGCCCGCCTTACGTTGGTTGCGAGAGCCCCGTCGTACGCCGAATTTTGACTTAACCCAAAAATAATGCCTTAAAATGCCTGAGAAGGACTAATAAATAGACATGGTCAATGCACCTTTAATTCTATATAAAAGTCAGTGTTCACTTTGCAATCTTAAAATGCAGTGATCACCTAGTATTCAGAAAGACAAAATAGAAATTATTATAATAAAAGTTTAAATTAAATATTTTGTACTGTGTTTCATCAAAATAAATCACGTAATTTGCGTTAGTTTCATCAAGCCCCTCCAATTGTCTGCTATTGTAAATTCTGCTAATTTACCTAAAATTGTTTTATTCTTACAAGTGAAATTAGTTGAGTATGAAGAACAATTAGAAAAGGGCTTCATTTCTCTCTTTTAAAGTAATACGTATGCGTCGCGAGTGACGTAAAGTTGCGAAAAATTACTTTGTGTGAAATGAATTACTACAGACAATTGACGTACAGTTGAATTTGATGTATGCCGGAATGACGTATACCGGAGTACAACTGTATGGCTATGTGATCACATATCAGATGTGAGTCTTGCGTGTTGTATGACAGTGTTTCTCAACCCAGTCCAACCCAGTACAATGCAAGTCAATAAGATATGAAGAGTTGTCAGTGGCTGAAATTAATTAACGGATTTTCACACTGCAGTTCTGAAGCACAATTGCAGAAGTATGTTTTGAAAGAATAATTAGTAAAGAACCCAGAGCAGTTTTAGGGTAAGGGCCCGGCTCTCGTAGGTTGGCCTGGTTTCAGGATGCGTGGTACAGATTAATCACTATCTCGCAGCTTGAGAATTTACTTGCACCGGTTCGCCGTCCTCCATGCAGATGGTAAAACGGCATATTTTGTCATTACCCTTGTGTTCCTGACCCCGGGTTCCAATCCCGGTGCTCCCTGTGGTATGGAGAGGCTGCAAATTACCGCTCCTTTTCATGGTAATGATTTTGAGGGAGCCATCTGCCCTTAGCTCTCGGAGATGAAGGCCCAGGCGAGCAGGTGGAGGGAGATGATGGATCTTGAGAGGGGTCATTACCTGCAGCTCACTCTGCTTATCAGTCGCCTGCTCCTCAGACAGCTGGGGTACACGGGGGCTCCAGTGCTGTCACATGACCGAGGAGTAACCCTAACTCTCCCACACTACCCCACTAACCATCCCCACCAAACCAGCTAAAGTAATATGCAAAATCCCCTTTGACTACCCCCTGCTGACATTCTCCCCTACCTCTCTTGACAGGACACTTAACCTACTTAACCCCATACTGTTTATCTGGCTCTCCTGCCTCAGAGGTCAGCTGTACTCTTCCGAAACATCGAACGGCTCCCCCCGTCTCCCCAATTTTCTTCCTATACTTCACCTCAGTGTTTTAATCAAAATGATTAAAAATGATAAAAATTCTTTTTTGGTTTTTCACTCACAGAGAAAGTCCACCCCCAACAGCACCGGTAGCGTTTTCTCCAACCTTATGCCCATTTCATTTTCCTCTGTGATTGACCCTGTGTTTGGACATATGATTGGCCAGGTGATTGGCCATGTACTGACACCCAAGAGATCTGATTGGCCTGTACTGACACCCAAGAGTTCTGATTGGCTTCTGTTTCACCCACCACCACTCCCATCCCCAAATAAAGCCCCCATCCATTCCTCCCATCTCAGTATCATGTGGTCCCCCCTCCCCCACTGTATGATATCCCACAATGCCTCGCTGCACCTTCAGGCTCATGGTCCAGTTGCACTCAGGCTGAACAAAGTGGCCTTGTGGCATTTAATCCCCAGTGAGATCGCACTGACAGGTACAGATAGCATCTCAGTGGGAAACCACAGGAGCAAAGGGTCCACTCTCTAGCTCTGGTGCTGCGATAAGAGAGCTGGCCTCTTTCCAGTGGCCAAGCTACGCTGGCACCGACAGGAGAGCTCTTGCAAGGGACGCCGTCACTCATTGAGAGCCCAGCTGCCGATAGGGGCCGCACTGGCCAGAGATACGGGGCACACTGCATTCCAGTATTCCTGCATCTGGCAGTTCATTACCAGTGTGGTGGCACCATGCTAAGCTATTAAAATCACACCAATGGAGAGCAGGAGGAGGGTTTCGTCTCGGGAGGTTGAGCCCACCGGTGAGCTTGGTGGCTGTAAGGCGGACTGGGACCTGGACAAACAGCTGAGCATCAAGTGCAATGTGACCAGCACCTCAACGGGTACGGCTGGGAGTATTTGGGGAGTTTGGGTTCTTATCAAGGGCACGACCATAAAGACACATGCTATCAGCACACAAGATTCACATAAGAAGATTCTGTTGAAATGCTGACAAGGCTTGACAGGAGTGTTGCTGTTGAAGATGGCTCTTGCTACATTTATAATATTTCCAGGTCTATAAAAGGGTATATTGCAGCAGTATGGTCATTGTAGAATAACAGTGATGTTTCCCAGCAGCCTTTGCTGCCTGTAGCATCACTGACGTGGCGTGACACTTCATATGCCCACAGCTAGGGGACGTGATGGTGGACATCTCCAGTAACCTGATGCTGGCAGACAGGGAGCTACTGCGACTGGCCCAGCAGGAGGGTCGAGCCTGCTCCCGCATTGTGGAGTGTCTGCAGAGGATTACGGGCCACCAGGTGAACATCTGGATCCATCCATCCAGTACAGTGCCACTGGATTTGGATGTGCCTGCCAACTTGAGTCACTCGAAAGAGCTCCAGTCCACTATTAGGGAACGTGTTTCAAACGTTCGCCATCCTTCATGTAGAGAAATGTTCCTGTGTTCTTCTGTTTGTGGCCCCTAATGGCAAAGTCGTTAATTTTGCACACTTGGTTCATTTCACCCCTAACTGAGACTGAAGAGTAAAATATAAGCTCCACCCTATGCAAAAAGGTCTGGAGACTTCCAGTCAGAATTTCCAACTTAAATCAGGAGTCGGACAGGTTGGCAGAGAGCCAGAGGCATCACAGCTACCTCATGTTGCCCTAGGTAGGACAGGGTGCACAGTGTGGTCACCGCTACACGCTTGACATTGCAGGCCTCCCGTAACATCGCCCTGGAGGCCCACATTCTCCGAGCCAGCAGCTTCAATGGCATGACCTGCACGCTGTTCCAGAAGGTGGCTCCAGATCGGGGAGCCCCCCGTGATCTCGGTGGCCGTGAGGCGGACGGGAGCCTGGACAAACAGCTGAGCTTCAAGTGCGACACGACCAGCACCCATTCCAGTGCAGCCCTCAAGGTCAGTTGGCCTCCATTATTGTCCTTTTTGGCTGCGTCTGTGCTATAGCAGTACTGGACTTTGATTGAGTAGCTCTCTTATTAGCTTCTTGCTATGTAGAATATTATATAGCTCTTATTTCAATGATACATTTCATTTCACACTGGAAAAACCCTTCTTGCAGAACTTATGCTTAGTTGGCTCCTTGATGTACTATCTGCATTGCTTGTATGCCATTTTGGGTCTGCTCGATAAATAAACGTAAATGTAAATCCTATTTTAGATGTCGCAGTGATTCACATATAAAATAAACCTTAGATGAGACTAACAGGCATTGTTCTGAGCAGAGTAGTTGAAAGTGATTGAATTTCATCCATACCAACACTCAGGCAAGAGGAAAGAACTTTAGTGAGATGCTTTCTTAGTTCCCATCTTAAGCTTCTTTTGTAGACTTTTCTGGGCTTACCACGGTTAAAGGGTTTGCTGCGGACATGGCATTGCTATGATGTACCCTTCTCGCCCGTTTGCCAGAACAACATGGTGGAGGCGTCCATCGAGCTGCCGGACTCGCTGTTCTCCCAGGTGCCAGGCTCTGGCCCGGACAATGACGTCCATAGACTACAGCTGCTGGCCTTCAGAAACGGGCGGCTCTTCCCATCGACCCGAAACAGCAGGAAAAGCGCGGCCACTCCGGTCATCCTCATCCAGATAGGTGCATGTGAAAAGCCTTATGGTACTAACATTGTATACAAGCCTGTAACACGGGGCATAGGGCAGGGATAGATAAGTTTGCAGAGGGTCAACATGAAGCGAAAGTAACCCAAACCAGCACCTCTAGGTCTTAGAATGACTGGTAAGATTTAGTCCAGGTTAGTGGTGAGTAAAACAGAAGCGTGTAACACAGGGCATAGGGCAGGGATAGACAAGTTTACAGAGTCAACAGGAATTTAACTGTCATATATTTTATTATTTAGCTAGCATGTAATTTATTATAATTCAAGTACCATATAACTCATTATTTTGCCATTTTATATTATATTATTATTTAGCTACTTTATATTTTATTTAGTTACAACATATTTAGCCAACTTTAGTTTATTATAATTCAAGTACCATAAAATGTGTAATTATTTAGCTACCTTATAATTGATTAGCATTTATCTGTCTTATAATTTATTATTATTCAGCAACCATATCATTCACGATTATTATTACCATGTTTTATCCAGTTAAATTATCAAGTTTAAGGTTAGTGGTAGTCATCTAAGTTATTTTTGTTTTTCAAAGTTCACAAGTTAACTGGTTACATTTCCAACTTATTGTACAATCTTCTAAAAAAAAGCCTCCGCGCTACACAGATGGGCACCCCCAGGTAGCCCTGCCCAGCCCCGTGAACGTCACGCTCCGGCGACCGAGCCACGGCGCCGATGCCAATGCCGCCCGCTGGAACTCGAGCCTGATGGACGGCCAGGGGGGCTGGGAGCCCACCGGCTGCCATCTCCTCCACACGGACACCAACTTCACCACCATCTCCTGTGACCAGCTGGGCGGTTATGCTGTGCTGATGGTGAGGCTTGGTCAACAATTGACTGCGCTGTGTGTATGTGGCTCATAGAATTTTCACATACACAAAAATGTTCTGAGGGCAGAACAAAAAATCATTGGTTCACAGAGATCAGCCAATCAAATTGTAGAAGAGCAAGCAACCACCAAAGGCGGGACCAAGACATGTGATTGGTTGGTCTGACATCTGACACAAGATGTTCATTATTCATTCTGGTCTCAGAACATTTTTGCGCAAGTAAAACATGAACATGTATGTCCAGCTTCTGCATATGCTGGGGTCTTAAAGCTATGCGTATCTTCTCCAGGATCTGAGTGGAGGGGAAGGCTTTGCCTCGAATGCTTCCTCACTGCACCCGGTGGTCTACGCCACGGCGACCATCCTGCTGCTGTGTCTGCTGGTCATCCTTGTCACCTACACTTTACATCACAAGTACTCTGCCCTATGTTTCTGCTACAAGATGTGTCAGTTTTCTGCTGATCTCATACTATTTAGATCCTCACCTAACAGACTTTAACACTGCCTCATCTTCTAAAGTAGTGGTTCTCTACCCTTTTTTATCCAAGGACCCCCTGTGTCCAGGAAAACATGTTTGGGCCCCCTACTTAGGTTACAATATTATAAGATAATTTTCCCATGCTCCCAAGTAAATTGCATGACCCAGTCCTCACTGAGGCCCCTTAGTGGACTGCTTGTCCGTTTGCGAACCACTGTTTTAATGGAAGTGATTTTGCTTGGTTTGTCTTCAGTAATAATCAACTGTATTTGCGCATGAACATTATTTTGCTAAAAAATCTGAATTAACAAATTCAGTTTTTTATTTCATTTTACAGTCCTTCAGGACTGTACGATTCACAATCGTACACGATGCAGGAAGTGTTCTCACACAAGCCATCTTTATATTTCTTGCATCAGGAGTGTGCAGATCAGCCGCAAGAGCTGGCACATGCTGGTCAACACGTGTCTCCACATGTTCCTGACGTGTGCTGTGTTCGTGGGGGGCATCACCCAGACGCGCCAATCAAGCATCTGTCAGGGGGTGGGTACTGTCTCTGAAGGCCCCAATGCATCCCTTACATGCTTTGTTATCCCATCCCCTGGACTGCCTAACGTTGAGTGATAATCACAGGTATTCATGGCATAACACAGTTGTCCAGGAAAGCAGACCATCTTACTGGTGAACACGCATTTATTGAGCTATATGTTACAATATTCTGTTACTCTGTTGCTGCTTACAGGTTGGCATTGTCTTGCACTTCTCCTCCCTGGCCACCGTTCTCTGGCTGGGAGTCACTGCACGCAACATCTACAAGCAGGTGACACGCAAGGCCAAAAGCTCGGAGGAGTTACATGAGCCCCTCGCCCCACCCAAGCCCATGCTAAAGTAGGGGCACACCTCGAAGAACATGGGGGGGGGGGGGGGGGGTTATTATAACGATCATACACCATGTCTACATTTGATTACGGTGTCTCACAGCAATAGTTCTCAAAATACTGCACTCAGAAAATCCTCAGTGTACCACTAGAGGGAGCTTGTGTGCCAGCAGTGGTGTACAGTTCATAATTTAAGAATTCCAAATTTTGAGCTTGTTTCTGGAATCCCTGAAAGCCTCCAATCTGTTAAATATCACAGTGATTATGGCTGTTCACACAGTGATAACTAAAGCTGCAATCAGCTGTGTGGTAACGAGGATGATGGTGGTGTTTGAGTAGTAAACGTCTGTCCTTTGAAACTTTTTTTTTCTGCTGTTCAACTGTGGACCACAAGAGGTCAGTAAAGGACAAAGAATTCCACCTTTGTGTCCAAGATTTTTTGTTGCACACACTGTAGACAGGAATATTTCAGTTTTTGGAAGAAAGGGCTTTGAACTAGCTTGTTTGCTTTGCTATTTCAGGAAATGAGACGTCTTTTCAATTTGAAAATATCACTTCATAAAAAGAACCAGGGGTTTAAAAAAATTTTACTACAAGAACACCAGACTACTGAAATTGACTGAACTGCTTCATTGATATGGAGTCATTTTTGTGCTACTTGCTTGTCTAATTTGCACATTTCCGGAACATAGAAATGTGAGCGTGTGTAATGAGCATCACCCCGCTTATTTGTCAAAGCTAATGAGCTTCAGTGTGGCTGTGACCAGCTGCTTTGGTGATAAGCGTCCTGCTGTCAGCCCGCCTGTGCTTGTGAACATGCTCTGAACACAGAAGTGATGGGTGTGTCTCTCCCCACAGGTTCTACCTGATTGGCTGGGGCATACCAATCACCATCTGTGGTATTACTGCATCAGCAAACATAAACAACTACGGCCAACAGGGCGGCACAATATAGTAAGTAATGGGAGCTTCTGTCCAGTGTCCCATTGCAGTACCCCAGTTCCAGCAGGGCAGAAGACTGACCTTATAGCAGAGCAACACGGTGATATACCCATGCATCCATACTACCCAGTCTGCTACCTAGCTGTCAGTGCTTGACAGTAAGGTTTTGTCAGATAGTTGATAATCATTTGACCCTCCATCTTCCAGCTGCTGGATGGCGAGAGGACCCAGTCTAGCTGCTTTCTATGGCCCGGCCACTGTCGCCACCCTAGTGGCCTGCCTGTACTTCCTCAGTGCCCTGGTGCAATTGAAACGCCACCCAACCCGCCGCTATGAGCTGAAGGAGCCAGCTGAGGAACAGCAGCACATGACGGGCGACGGCCCCCGAGACATCCCACCATCGGCTTTGGAGAACGAGCACTCATTCCGGGCCCAGGTGCTGGGGGCCTCCCTGAGCCTGCTGCTGTCCGCACTGCTCTGGGCAGCCGCCGCCCTGACTGTGTCCCAGGACAGCCCGTTGGATCTGTGCTTCTCCTGCCTATTTGCGGTTCTGGCTGTAGCCATGGGGACCTTCCTGCTGGTGCACCATTGTGGAAACAGGGAGGACGTGAGGCACCTCTGGGCTTCGGCCTGGCATGGCAGGAGGCAGGACAACTCAGGGCAGGTCGTTTTCAGCATGGCGAATGGATGTCCGCCACTGGTGCCCAGTGGCAACACAGGGTCCTCCTCAACCAATGGGAGCACATCCAGTACAAGGAACTCCTCCCAGGAGTATAAACTAACCAATCTTCAGGTGGAGGCAGTGCAGTGCAAGCCCCTCCCCCCACCACTGCCCCGTAACGGCACCGCCGCCCTTCTTGACTGCAGCCTGACAGAGCACTCCTTAGACAATGAGATCCAAATGCACGTGGCTCCGGTCGAGTCACCTTCCCGGGTCGACTGGCGCCCAGGGAGGTTGCAGAAGAGTCGGATGCGGGCCCAGCGACTCAGCCGGCTGGAGGCACTGCGGGGGTATGCTTATGACGTACCCACCAGCGTAGATGGCAGCGAGCAGAGGGGGCCACGTGGGAACCGTCAGGCCTATAGAGGCCGCTTCCAGAGCCGGAGCCAGGGACATCTGGACAGCAGTGACGCCAGCACCCCACCGCCCCGCCGCTGCCGCAGCATGGACAGGGAGTGGAGCAGCCTGGGGGCTAGCTTAGAGTCTAGCATTGGGCCTAGCGTGACTAGCATGGGCACTAGCACAGCATCTAGCATTGGGGATAGCTCACCTAGTGTGACTGTTAGCATACCAGCTAGAGAGGCTAGCGGCCCAAGCAGAGCTAGTAGCAGTCCTGAAGAACGAGAGGCAGCTGGAGGCCTAGAGTTAAACACAAGCATTTATAAAATAAAGCAGAGCTTAGAGAGTGGGCAGTCTGGGTCACATGGGCCCAACCTGGCCAATCAAAATGGATCAGTTATGGACAAAGGGAGGAATGGGCCCTTACTTATGGAAGATAACCCCACCAATATGAAAATGGTCTTATGGAAACATGAAACCACTGTGTAGCGATTGTTTTTTCCTAAGATGACACATCGTGCCTCATTCTCTACAATGTTTTCCATTAATCCGAATAGAACATCCTGCGCCTGACAGTGAATTGAACTGCCTTAAATGCAGAAGAACAGCATTATTTTTCTAGGTTTCTGTTTTACTACCATGTTCATTATGATGTAAAGGTGTTATGTTACAGGCCAGCCTTTGTATTATCCGATTGCTCTCGTTGAAATTTTGTATACGGAGTTATTGCATGGTTTTCATGGTCCTGACTATATGAAGGTATGGGCTGTCTATTCTTAATTTCATAATAAACTGAATTTGGCCACAAGGGGGCATTTAGCTGATGTCACTCTGCCTGCTGCACGCCCTACACTAGCGCCACCCCGCGTACCAACCGGAATATTTCTAGTTATTGTAAACACTCCTGACGCAGACAATCTTTGGTTGTGTGCTACGGACTTGAATAATTCTCATGTTCTCATGTATGAACATGGCTTTAACTACAAGCAGCAAGGGTTGAGAACAAGCCAGAAAACCATGTAGCATTTTTCTTCATGACCAGGTCAGCCATCTTTGTTGCATGTGAGCGGAGCGGTTTTTTTTATTAAGGCTGTAGCGGTCGCTCTGTCCCGCTCCAATTTCGCTCCGATACCGCTCATACCACGAGCTTGATGCGTGTCCAAATCTACCCAGAATTCATCTGTACAATTGTCAAGGCTGGTACACAAATGGTGCTTTTGCACTTTTAATACTGTTGGTACCTCAATAAAGTACCAAAAGTTAAGTGCTTCTTTTGTGCTGGTTTTCCACTGGCGTAAAAACAGGTACACACGTGAGGAGGGGCATTTCGTACTGAATTCTGATTTTTAAAAATGGCTGTATACAGCTGAATGATGTTGGATATTAAATCTAACATCGCATGTTATGCACATGCAGTTCTTACATCGCTAGTGAGTTACATTAAGACTTTTTTTCAGACTTTTTCTTACTTTCTGTTTTGTACGGACATTACGGACGGCGCAGGGGTTAATATTTCGCTAAATAATTTTTACCTTGGCATAGGGAAAAAGCTTAGCTAACTTTAATGAATTTTAATGATTATTCCTTTTAGAGATTATCCAATATATATTTTTAAAATCAGTTTTGCATGAGCGCTGCATGCGTTCTCCTAGACGATCATAATCTCTTGATAAGCCAGGACAATACTAGAGTCATCGAATATCTTCATACTTTGCGACCGCGCAATATTATACGTTAAAAATAATCTCTTTTTTATTAGGGCTACTTAGACTTATTTTGGGCTACCAAAAACTGAAGAGTGCCTGCCTGAAGGGCTACCAGGGATTTTGAAATTGCGAGCCCTGCCACAGCATTTTACAGAGGCAATGGGGAGCCATTTTTACCACCACCACTGTGTAGCACCCACCAGGATAATGCAACGGCAGCCATTCTGCCAATGCCCGCAATGCCTTTGGTCAGAACGGTTCTGATGTGCTTCCTTTGGCTGGGGAGAGCTTTGAGGTGTCACTATATTAGATGGTGTGTTCTGGGGAACCTGTTTTCCAGTGCGCTGTTTCAATCACCCAGATCTCATGTTCATTATTTACTCCTCCACTCCCAGCTTCTGTGGTCTACAGCTTTGTGTAGATATCACTGAGGAAGATGGTCTTCCCTTGTTTTGCAGTTGCCAGAAAAAAAATATACATTGAAACTTCAGCTTGAGTCTTTCATTTTTTTTTCACTTTGTCTCTGGACAAAAACCTCCCCTCCTTCCCTGAAATGTAAAGGTAAAAATTATATAATTCCTCAAAATGCATTGTTGTTTAAATATACACACACTCTTAATGTCACATTCAGATTGGACCTCATCGACTGTCCATACACTGGCTCAGTGACAGAGAGACAGAACATTAATGTGATTTTACTGTCTGCCTCAAAGACTATGATGCAAAAACTTAAAACTGGCTAATGCTAATAAAAATGCTAATAAAAGGATACACATGCGTATTCTGACATTTCTCCCCGATGTTTGCCTACAAATATGGAACAGAAGTTATGCAGTATTTTCAACTTCTTCTATGTAGGGTATTGGAACACACTATGGGCCAGAAGTCCTGTCATCCAGCTCCCTTCCTGCTTATTGGCCTAAAATAACAGAGAATTTCAAAATCAGTTACATTTTAACATCAGTATCAAATAAGCTGTTCATTACTTTACTTGTAATGGTATATATTACACTGTTCATTTTCACGAGCTTAAAATGTTTTAAACATTTTAAGAGAAAATGTGATTACACTTCTGCAGGTTTTCACTCAGTCTCTGAGCGAGGTCATTCATGCTCATCTTCTTCAAAATTTCAAGCATGACATTGAGAGCATCTTTTTCATTGTAGGAATGTATCATCTTGTCGGCAACGTCTGTCCTATCCAAGTCCTTCACCAGACCCCTGGGAATGGGCTTCAACTCTTTATATTTCACTTGACACAGGCTCCATTTAAATTCTTTCAGCTCTTCGTCAGTGAGCTCCTTCAGATAATCCAGCAAGAGGCCGGAGAGCGAGGTCTGAGTCAGAATGTAAGAGATGAGTTCATCAGAATCAGAATCAGAATCGGGGTTTATTGCCAAGTACGTTCACACATACAAGGAATTTGCTTTGGTGGTTGGTGCCAGAGCGCCGGTGCCATGAGACCTCACAAGCCTGTACATGGTCACTCAGTCACACACGCTGACATTTCTGTTACTGGAAGTAGCTGGCATGCAAGAGAAACCAGCTACTAATTTTTAACTTTTATAAGAAAAAGTCCCATTGAGATTAAATAACTTATTTACAAAAGAGGCCTGTTCAAGAAAGGCGGTAATAAAAATAATTCAACACCCAAAATAGCACATTAAAAAACAGGGTCAACACCACGTAATAACACTGGCTAAAAATATCCATGTTAGGACAACGAAAATAAGCCATCCTATTTTGTTACTATACTTCTATTATATTTCGTGTAGAGCGGAAACGCATTCCGGAAAGCAAGCTTTTCTTGTGCTACTTTCAGTAACTTTCGGGTGAAAATAATTAATGTGTTGAACGTAAGTCTGGCATTCAGCATGCATTATATCAGCATGCATCATGTACGGTATCGCCGTACCTCTTCATGGGAATTCCCAGCCATGGCTTAGGCGATTAGGGCTGCGGGTTCGGATCTGCGAAGAAACCAGCTTCCGTGTCTTACAGTCCGCTTTGTCATCATCTGTACCCGAGCTTTGTCGCCCGGTAATCAAAACATATAAAATACACAGCAAGCTACTAACTATCCTGAATAGTATCATATCTGTTATTAAACCAACTAATAAAAGCGTTATTTACTTATTATTAACGCTATTTATTTAGCGTTATAGTGACTACGGAGAAACATTCAAATACGTCTATTTTGATCATGTAATGATCGCAATAATCAATAAGAACCGAAAACAGACATAATAGAAACAAATATAACTTTGGTAAAACACGAAAGAGTTAGTAAATTGATGTCTAACAATATTAATATACTTCTTGAGCGCTTCACTTGACGTGTTCTCAGAGCTGTACATTTAGGAATTACTAGAATTAGTATTTCTCTGTAATGAATACTTACTGCTCTCAATACTTACATCTCGTACTTTCGCACAGCCGTTTATTTAATATTCACACGCGTACGATATGAACTTTTAACTTCCACTGCCCAAAAAAATGCCCCAAAATGTACCAAGGAAGTTAAAAAGAAAGACTTTAGCCGGCAAGAAACCAGGATACGGAAATGCTGTAAAGTTAATTTCACAATCAGATATTCGGCTGTTTTCCGTCAGTATCTCGCAAACGTTACGTAATATTTTTTGTAAATCACGTTTCCAATGCGGAGATCGAGAAGAATAAGCAACGCCTGCTTAATCAAACAGAATGTCCCATGATCGATATAGTCTATACATTGTTCTTCTCTTCCTGAATATCCGCCTCCCCGTCGCGTTTACGTAACGACCCGCTAGTCCGGATGTTTTACTTTTATTAACTACTGCAAAAGTAGCACGGGACTGTCCAGCTGGCATCCCGGGTATTGGGATGGCATCCTAAAGTCCAGCCCCGAACAAAAGGAACAATTCAGTAGCTGATGAATGACTTAATTTTCCCTCGAAAATAAGTTGTTGGTCGTAGATTAGTTGTTGAAACTGAGCAACTCTGTTTGGCAACTGAAACTGCAAATGAATTGGAACATTTTTATTTCATATAAAATCCGATACCTATTTAATGAATGAAAGGTTTGCTGCAAATCAGCTTGTAGAGCAACTCATGCCCACTAGAAGGAATACAACTGTAACTGTAAGTGCAGGATAATAATAAAATAAGACATGAGCTCCACGTCATTCGCGGAACACTTCATTTCATTATAATAATAAAAAAAATCTCCCGCCTTTCTTTCCTTTCCAAATAAGGGCAAGACTTCCCCGCCAAAGCCGCACTGGCGACACGAGTCGCTGGGCCTAAAATACTGCTCTCAAGGCCGCAATATCGCTATTTCGCCTATAGGAGGGAAACTTTACTGAGGTTTACATTCAGAATTCTGTTGCCTTTTTATATGGACCGTTTCAGAAATGCATGTAGAGGAATAAAAACGTTTTTAATCTTTACATGGTGTTAGAAAGGTGCCTGCAGAGGACTGAGGGTGCGTCCGGAGCTAAGCGGGAGATCTAGGAAAGGAGACAGCGCGCCAGTGAACAGGAGTTTAGTTAGCCGTTACAGTTAGTTCCTGGGTCTATGTATGCGTCCCTAACGAATGTAAGTATTACGTTTTATTATGTTATTTTACTAATGCGTGACTCTGAACTGATTTAATTGCCATGGTTGTGCCGACATGTAAACTCAGGAAGGGGTCTGGGTAAAACGCGGACTTATTTACAAACACGGACTCAGTGTTGATAAACAAACGTGCCGGAAACGACGCGCGCCACGTATAAAGACCACGTGACAGAGATACGAACAGAAAATAATAAAACATTCGAAAACGTTACCTATTCACTTTTTTCTTCTGT
>JAODKL010000051.1:2333790-2349337 GCA_026780765.1 Petrocephalus schoutedeni
ATATATATTTATTAGTGCCTTTTTTAGATAGAACACATCAAAATTTATACAAGGATGTGCTTGTTCATTGTCAGGGAACTCTGACATTAACTCCGGTTTTAGCTGTGTGCTTGAAAAGCAGAGTGCTTGTCGTTTAAATGGATTGTGAGCCAGCGCACTCAGCCACACAAGGAGCTCCTTATGTCAGTTACATCACTTCCCCAGCGGAGGTGAGGTTCAGAGGAACATGAACATGAGGTCATTTCCAAAAGGTCCCAGTCTGCTCTGCTGAAGGTGAGCCCTGAACCGTTTCGCGATATTTAGGCACAGAAAAAGAACAGTTTCCTTTTCCCCGTAAATGGTCCGTGAAATTCTTTATTTTGCAGCTTTTTAGCAAATCATGAATACTGTCCCCTTGCGGGAGAGAATTTTTTTCAGACTCTAAAATTTTCCTGCAAACTTAGAACGTTGCTGTTAGATTTATTTAGCTTTTCTTTTGAATTGCATCATAGAAGTCGATCCCTTGACAGATCACCTTGATTTCTAGTCTTTGTCCTTATTATGTAATCAGTGAGAGAAATCTGCAACCGAGCTCCCTACTCCCGGTGTCTGGCTGCACATGAGCACTGGGCCTCGTTGCTTTTTCACGCTTGGTAGAGGGCACAGAGGGTACATCCTGCAGGGTTCACAATGCCCAGATCCATTATTCGATGTTGATGACACCAAAACAAGATTAACATGTGACTAATTCTATTCTTTCAAAGGTTATCGGCCCGAAGGGGCACGCTCGCCAAACTCCATCTACAATTTGCTTCTTCAAGATGCTCTTGGCTGTATTACCCTGCATATGGACATACATCAAGAACATACTCTTGTCAAGCGACAAGTGGCATTTAAAATAACCTGCCCAAAGTTTGAAGGAAAAAATCACATGGACATAGATGTGTGTTCACGTGCTACGGTGAACATGTTTAAAGTTAAAGGATTTTTCCCCCCGGCTTCTGGATCAGGTGAGGTTTGGGCTGAAAGTTCTAAGGCTGCAGTGTGATAACCACAGCCATGATCATGTTTTAACTGCCTAATAATCGTGACTCATTTGAGGAGAACCATTGCCGTTATGTGATGTACTAATGCCTGATTACCCCTGTAGCTGAATGATGCTCTGTGAATATACAGGTCCATTATAATGCTTTCACATGATTGTTTTTGAATAATTTCATTATAGCCTGTAGGAAGACTACTCAGTATTTATTGGTGGCACTTAGGTGTTTTCTGAAAATAAAATTTTTGACTTCCATTTCTATGCATGAAATTCATCCCGCCTCCATTAGATACTACATGGATCTTGTTGGTTTCGGCCTCCACTCTTGGTAAGAACTTAATCAGAGGTATAGACTGGCACGTTAGGACATCGGAGTACTGATGTTACTTTTGAAGCAAACGGGCATGTCTGTGGTAGCTGTGCTGAAGACATGGTTGTGGTTAGTGGTTAGTGTAGTGGGGAAATCGTGGTCACGTGCTGCTCATTAATAGTCACTTCTGATTAACCCAGCTTGAAGGCTGTGCTCTGCACAGGAGCTATAATTGCTTTTCTGGTCACCCACTGGTCAGGTGGAGGTGACAGATTTCTTAAGCTGCAATACCTTATGCCAAAATTAGTGGAATCGCTGATTTCCTGCATGCTGTTCTCATAGAAAGCTCCTGTAAGCAGCTCCTTTGAGTCTTCTCTGACTCTCTTTCTATATGATGAATAACATTGCTAAAATTGAGGCAAGTGCATGAAAATCAGGTGTGCCCAAACTTATTATTATATTATTACATTATTGTATATTGCATTCGTGAGTTCTGTGGAAGCATGCTATGCAGTTTAAAAGAAGTCTAAAAGATCTCTGCACATTTCCTTTCAGGAAATGTCTTATTTCAGCACAGATGTACAAGGGCCTAATTTTTTGAGTAATGCACCGTAATATACATATTCAGATTAACACATGATGTGGTTGGATGACATTTGATTTGGATGGGGGTGCGATTTATTATGTGATTGATTGATGCTGGACGCCTTGTTTCTGATATTAATACTGAGTCTATGTTGCATCCTTCGGATCTTGCTGCTGCGTTTACTTTCACTTTACATTCCGGAAAAGTATCCATCAGCGGCTGATCCTGTATATAGTCGACTGCTTTCACTGCTCAGTCAGCCACGGTGTACGAGGAAGGACAACGGGGGAGTCAGCTTCTCAGCTCCCTGTTGCGGGAAATGAGGCCTAGAAACCAGAGCTGTGACCACTTATTGCCGGATCGCTGGGTGCTTTAGTGGTTCACTTACTGCGGGACTTTCAACAAATTGGCTCGCCGAGAGAATTTAACTGAGAGCCCTGTTGCTGTTCTGGAGAAATAAAACTTCACAGAAAAGTAAAGTTTGTGGAACTTTAGGCAATATCAGTTTTAGTTCTTTCTTCTTAACACTCCACAAGCAAGCCTTGTTTTTTTTTTATCTTCTATTTATTGTAGCTACTCTACTGTTGTTAAATCAATGTTTTCATTGATTGCCGCTTATCTGTAAGGCATTGTTTCTGGTTTCAGATGATCAGAATAATTTTAGTTGCCGTTTCCTTTTGAAGAAAGATTATTTTTTTGCAGAGTGCCGGCTACAGTGTCTGTATAACGAATGCATCACCCAACAGGTAAAATTTCGGTAACATTTCCTCATAGATTATTTCGAATGTTTTTAACATTATTGATCGTGAGATATTGACCCAGACAAAGCAACCGTCTTGTTACAAGAGTTCTATTAGCTGTTCGATCGTGACTGTTAACGTTCATTTATGGCTGATCGCCCCTTTGCGAAGTTTATGGGAATTCAATAGGGTTCAATGAGCACGCTTCTGTTCCTATGTAAGCTTTGGGCCACGGAGCTACTTGGTTGTTCGAGGTCTCGTTTCCCCAGCAACAGATTATACTAAACAATGTTGTGCAGAGCCCCCAGGCAGAGTGTGGGGGTGGGGGGGGGGGGGGTGTTATCCCAGATGTCTGGCTATCGCACCTTTGCTGGGGCATCAGGGGATTGATGTCTCTCTTAATTCATGGACGTCTGACTGTGGAGGCAAGATAACAAGGCTCTGGATAATTGGAAGTGGACAGTTCACCCAGCTCCCACCCCTGCAAGTGACGATGGGTGCACTCGCTTCCTCACTCTCCCCCGTTCGCTCTCTCCCTCCCTCCGCTCTGGGTCCGTCTTTTCTGCCTAAAGCCGAGTTGTTGACTGCCTCGGTGTAGTTAAAGTCCAGAGTGGCTTCCTCGCTGGTGCGACAGGACCATGGTCTGACTCGCCATGAACCTGGAGGGACTCGAGATGATCGCCGTGCTGGTGGTGGTAGCCGTGGTCGTTAAGGTTCTGGAACAGTTGGGGTTCCTTGAAGGGATCATCGATGGTAAGGAAGCGCAGATGCTTTTCGATTATCGCACCTTGAGGGCTCGTGTGGTGAACTCCAGCAGCGCTAACTTTGATTCGTGATGCCAAAAGCTAGAGTGCTGCACAATTAAGTATTTATGACGTACTTTTTATTTATCGGTCAATAGATCTGTAGAAAGAGAGCTAAATCATGATCACCTTTACAGAACAGGTCACAGGTGAGATATATTTTTCTGTGTCGTTTTAGTTTTACTGGTCACAGACTAAGAATGTGGACTCCATGGAAGTCTAATCTGTGAAGTTAGAAGTAGAGTTAATTCCTGTTAGAATGCGTGGATAATTATTGGGTCATTAAAAAGAATTTGAAAGAATGTTTCAACAGGTTGCAGGTTCAATAGCTCTACCACAAAACTTTCTGTTCCTACTTTCCCATTTTTCGGCTTCAAACTCACACGAAAAGCGAGATGACTTTCTGTACGCCCACACAATGCTCCGTCATTGGTGGAGTTGGGCTTCTGTGGCTCTGGGAAGCTAGTGTAATCCCCTGCTTAACCCCAGCTAGAAGACAGAAGTCATTTCTTCTTATAACGCCACGCTGTAAAATGACACAATCGTCGCCAGTGATGAGTTTTCTTCCCATCACTGGTGCGCTTTTTCCGGGGCGTTTCAATACATTGCCTTGCCTATAACTTCCAGACCCAATAAAATACAATAAGCTCCATAATTCAGTGAACTAAATCATAATTCAAGCTACATAATAGTTCCCTCTCATACAGTTTCTTATTTGAGTGCCTTTGTGTCCTGCTGCTCCACTGATTTATCTGTATTGAGATGTCCGTTTGTAGCATTGAATGATCTTATTTGGGTTAATAAATGTCATCAGTATGTGTGCTGAATACTGACAAGTTGCCTTCTCCCACTGAAGAGAGGTTTTCTAACCCAGGAAAAATCTACTATGGATGGAATAGAGACGAGATGAGCACAGGGATACACGGTCCAAGTATTAGAGCCATTTCTTTTCTGGCATTACTGTTAAATTGATTTTCATGCACTTTGAAGACTGGAGGAGTGTGGCTGTCTCAATCTAGGCCTCAGAGTATGATGTTGTGGCCATATAAATTAATTCTGTATCAGGCCATGTGGTTCGTTATACATGCATCATTAAAGCCAAGCAGAGAGCTGACCTATGAGATTGGCTGCAGATACCAGTCATGAAGCAATTCAAATGTAACGCTACAGTAACGCCTGGAACCTTTAACCTTTTGGTCATACTTTTTTTCTTATAGCTGCCTGACCCACATATAATATCTCGGGAGACTTCTGTAGTGTTCGTAATATTTGGTGAGTTCCCGTAACCATTCTGAATGCAAAATGACCCCAAAGGACACACAGAGGAGGGTAGCCGATGTAATTTAGCGGAATTTGAATCTAATGGCTTTCAGGGTTTTGCTGAGTCTGCGTCTAAGGCCGAGAGGTGAAATCTGTCAGAAATGGAATGCTCACTGATATGCATTTTTTAATAGCCTGCGGTTATTCGGGTGCCTAATTAGCTTTACAAAAAGAGAGCCTCCGTCCTCGGTGTCATTGGTGGTGGTGGCCATGAACAGAGAATGTTTCCTGACTGACAAAGTTCCGCTTAAGCCTGATTCTCTGCAATATTCCTGTCCGAATAGTCATCTGAATAGTCCTGTCTGAATAATCTATTGTCATGGTGTTGGTCATGTAGCAATGGAAACTCCGATTCTGGTTACCCAGCTGCATCCCATAGCAAGAAGATTCTCAAAGCAGGGCCTGTCTTCTAAAGCAGTGTTTCTGAAAATGGGCCTCAGAGTCCATGTTTTTGCTCCCCCCCCAGCTTCTGGTATAGAGTAACATTGTGGACAATCAGGCTGGGAGGGAGTAAAAATGTAGACTGTCTGAGTGACATAGTAACTCTGGAACTTCTCAAGCACCAGTCCTGAACAAATACAGTAACTGCATGGAATACATGAACAATTATGATTGATTAATGATGGACAAACATGAGATCAGTATGCAACTAACGTAGTTACTGGTTATTTAATACATTAAGTAAGAGTATACAGTACTAGTACATTATTTGTACATCCTCACATAAAATGTTACCACTGTTCTAAAGAAACTATCTCCCACCTTTTTTTCCCTAAGCATAGGCTTGGTAGAGAGCTAGGACCATCTCCTCTGATGTCGCAGGACTCTTCAGACTCTACAGGCTTGATACACTGCTGGCTGACTGCTTTGTGAACCTGGAGTCCCAGATTGCCTCCTGTGGAATCCCATCTGCATAATGCTATCCCACCGCTTAATCCAGGAGGTGCACAGTGTTCCGCATTAACATTTAAAAATAATGATTTTCCAGGTACAGTGTTAAAGAAAAACAAAAGAGAGTCAGCCTGATTTGTGATGATTCGACACAGCCAGTTTTGTTCATGAATCGGAGAGAAGGAGCAGGTCATACGTACTGAGTATGGTCTAAAACCTTCAGCATGTTCTATCTGGGAAGCGTAGGTAGGATGTCCATGCTCTGGGAGGCTGACCATCACTGAGCGATAGGCCTACCGACAGCCTGCTGCTTGGGACGGCTCACCGATGGGCAGGACCGCGTTCCCACAATTCTCGCAGAACGGACCATTGTTTGAAATTCAACGCTGACGCTCCGGGTGGGAATAGGAGGGCTCCTAAGAGAATCGTCCACTGAATCAATTTCCATTAGCGATTCGTGGACATGGAGGGACAACCGCTGGAAGAAGTGTGAGATAAGACATATTGGGCAGAATTGGAATCTACCAGAGACTTGGGGAGACACAATGGGTCGTGATTGCACCACACTGTGCTGTTATCAGCCAAGATCATGCCCAGACATGACCACACATTAGGGAGGGAGGTGACAGAGCCTCTCTGTCTATGTTTTGTTTGACACGTAGCTTTTAGGGCCATAGAAACTCGTCCTGACAAAAATGGTGAAGTACTCCACCATTTAGTATCAGGATATCTATTATAACGGATTCATCAGTCATTAACTCTACAATTAAAATGTTAGCTGTACTACATGCCACTATTTTTGCATGATAATTATATTTTATATACATTGTAATACAATATGGGTGGCACAATGGTTAGTACTGTTGGCTCACACCCCAGAGACCTGGATTCCAGCCTCTGCCAGGGAGTTTGCATGTTCTCCCTGTATCATTATGGGCTTTCTTCCGGATACTTTCTTTTGTTTTGTTTATGCACATATTAAGGGGGATAGAGAGGGGGAAAATCATTTTGTTCTAATGTTTACTTCCACTACACGGATGGGTCTTTCATGCGAAGTAACTTATGGGAAATTTTAATTAGTGTTGCAGATACATTCTTTGTGCGGTACACAGATAATAGCATGCCCCAATTCCCAAAGAATATTAGACGCTTAATTTCATGTTGGCCTCCAGGGAATGCTTCTGATCTGCATGGTGCTAGCTTTTAGGAGAGTACAAGTATCCCAGGTAGGAGAGATGATGAGGTGCTCTTTGTCAGGTCTATGAGGTCAGGTAATCAATCACAAGGCTATTGAAGGGGCTTCACAAGATACATCCCCCCTGAGATGATGTGAGGAAAGGTGTACTTCCTGTCTGGGGAATTTGTATCGGCTGCTTTTCACATGCAAAATAAACTAACCGAAAACAAAAACCTCCCCGATGCACTTATGGTATAACAAATATATTAGTCATGGAGATGTGTTCGTTTTCAATCACATCCATGCAATACTCCTGTAGTAATAGTTTACCGTCTTGCAGTATCCCAGTTCAGCACATTCGAAATTCAGTATTACTGTAACTTTAAAGATTAAGTCCTTTTTAAATTGTAATAGTCAGAGAAATACCGCCAAAAGCACCCGTTTCATATAGCAATTCTCAGATATAGAAGCGACGTTGCTACTGTGGATCTGGTACAAAGATGTGTGAGAGCAGGGTTTCCAAAACACTAGATGGCGCTAAAGAGGAGTGCAGCGCAGCTTTGAGCCCAAGCGCTACGTTCGCTATTCCGTACGTGGCCACATCCAGCACTAACCGATCCCGCAACTTGTCAGCTAATTATACTACTAATTATGCTATTAAAGCATAAGAAATGTAGTCTACCCAAAGCATGAAATGTAAACAATGTGCGTTTTGAACTTGTGAAAGTTTAGAAGTGACTCAGGTAAGTATTGCGGGATGAAATATTGTCAGCGATAACTGGTAATTATTAGCCTGGTGCTCGCAGTTAATTTATATAAATGGTTCACATCATAGAGGTATGCAAATGGAATTTTTAGTCAGTTTGCTTCATGATCTACCTAGTTGGTTATTCAATGGAATCGGGAGGGCGGGGGGTTTGGGGGTGATGGTGACCCTGAATGAAATAAACCCTAAGGAACAGCCGCTCAGTCACCCAGCCAACGGGGCGCTGAGGCGTTAAGGGCCCGGCAGATCAGTCATGGATTTTTTTGTCTGGTTTGACGTGGGATGGATGTTTTAAATTTGCTGCACGTCAGTTTCATCAGTGCTTAGATCAAGGCTGTAATTATAATATATATTATACATATATATTGGGGGGGGGGGGTATTCAGATGTGCTCACAATGTCCTACCCAATATATATTATAATTACGGCCTTGGTGCCCCCCTCCTGACAGTGTTGACTACATGGCTATGGTCCTGCTTTAAATACACTCACACATTTAGCTTATGGCATCTGAATTTTAAATAGCACAACTATGGGCTTAGTATGCAAATAAGTCTTCTGTAAACACTCATTCGATTAACACGGTATGTTTATTCTGTCGCCTTGTATTAGTCTGAACGGTGTACAGTAATGTTCCTGATGTCCTCTTATAAATATGCAAGCCATGCAAAAGTATAAAATGCTTTTGATGCAGAGGAAATGTCACATATCTCAGTTGTACTTTTATAAGCATCCATTATTTCTTCATTACATAAACCAGCACTCTGCCTAACTCTGACTCTTACAGTACATTAAATCATACTTAATAATAGATTGCGTTAAGAATGTGATTATATTAGAGAACGACTCCAAACCCGTTTTAAATAACACAATATGTTCTGTTACACAAAAACAGCCTTACAAAATGAGTCCGGGCAGCAACAAATGAACATTGAGCGGCCAGCGAGGCTGCAGTGTATAAGTGATCAATCTAGTGCTGCCCTCGTCTTGCAGAGCGGTCTTCCTTGGTAAAGTTTAATGACGTGTAGGAGTCCCATTAAACGCAAAAGCCTTAACTTGCCTCTCCGCTTGTTCTGTAACAGACGGGTAATTTGGAGTCCGGTCCACACGGACGACTGTGGTCTTGGTGCCGCTTTTGGTGATTTTTCGCTCTGTGGCTCAGACAACGGGTCGTCAGCTCCTCACAGCAAAGACCTCCAGCCGGCATAAGGCTGGAAACCCGGGGACTGCCCTTACGTAATGCAGGACTGGCAACCCGGGGACTGCCTTTACATAATGCAGAACTGGCAACCTGGGGACTGCCCTTACATAATGCAGAACTGGCTGGGATTCGTCAAGTAATGTCCGGTAACTTGGGATGATATGGTTGCACTTAATTTCTCATTTTGACCTCAACATGTGCGTTGGCCATAAAGATCAGGGGCGACTCTCAATACCAAGAATGCAGAGGTCGTACTTGAGGTCTCGACAAGACCAGCCTTGCTACCTTCCAAGAATGAACTTGGGGCGCAATGAATGATGAGATTGGTCTCATTCAGCGAGGATGCAACCGATGCATCCTTGACATTTGGGGCGGACCAAGAACAACATCCAGGGATTTTTACTGTCCTCTCTGCTTCTCGTCTTGAGTATTGCAACTGGTGTTCGGCAAGGGAAGATGACGTAAAACAGGTACAAGAGAACACAAGTATGGTCAAGTACCTATATAGAAAATTCAGGCTCTTAGCCCTCAACCCTCACAGACTTATTTAATGTCACCTGGTAAGCAACTGAGAACAAGAAGCTGCAAGGGCTCACAATGGTATAAATAGGACATCACCTTGTGATACATCATGTTACCTTGACAATGCCAAAACATGTTCCTTACAGGGATCCACCCTCTCTTCTGAGCCAGGGCACTTAAGGGACTGAATGCCTAATTTGAGTGCATTCCAGGCTCTTGCCTTACAGTGTGGAGGAGAGATAATTATGAGATAATCAATTTACTCATTTTTGTCTAAACAGCATCATTAAGCAATAACTAAAATAAATGGTTTGTTTACAGTTTACGCTTCCGGGCTTCCCTTGGTAGCCCCGAGTTTCAAGGCACAACGCTATGAACTGTGAGTTCAGGCAAAGTCTGCAGAAAGGTGTGCTTAAAGGGCTCAGAATGTCTGCGAGAGAGTCTTAATGCACTTCGCAGTTTGACAATGGAACAGCCCTAAGCCACTCTAGGACTTGGCCAGAACGCTCCTCAAAGTCTGCGAGTCCATGGGTGTGGATACTGGGATCGGGCTGTTGTATCAAACTGCTCACATTTCAGCCACGGTGACCCTTTCTGCTCACATGATTATGTACTGTGACACTCGTCCTGAGACTATTACACGACGTTTGAAACCTGACTGTAATAGGGCAGATTGGATTGTGCCGAGCTATTTTTAAGAAAGTGGTTTAAGGTTCGAGTATCCAAACCCCATACAATGCCGTTTCATGTAGACCCACACATTTGTTTGTTTACTGCAAATGTGTTTGCCGGTACAGTGCTTTTGCAATTTAAAATGAGGTTAAAGGCTTTGCTTTCTGAATCATGGAGATTTTCCATGCATGCGGGGTTTCAGGCAGGTCATGGAAAAGCATTATAACAATTATAACATTTATTTGAGCACATTACCATCACAGGAAGGCATTTCAGGACATTTGATCTGAGGTAGTGCAGTTGTGGAGGGTCACACCTGTTCCTGTGTACACCCCTTTTGATCCCTTCTCATACAACGCACTTTAGTGTCACAATTTGATGAGAGTTTCTCTGAACAAACAACTTCAGTGAAAGAAAAAAAGTTTGTGCAAGTGATTTCGGAAGAGGAACAACAGTGTTAAATCATTTACATCCATAATGATGATTTTGTTGATTGCTGTGCCCATTAAGTAATTTCAGATAATGACTGGAATTCTAAAAATATTTCCACCTCTAACATTCCAGGTGATAAATTGACTTTGATTACACAGTTCTCTCTTTGTGTAGATCATAGGGTGCTGCAGAAGAGACATGGAAGGTTCGACGCCAGGCTCATTAAACTCATTTTCCATACTGATACAGAAGAGACAAGCAGTGGGAAGAACTTTAAACACAGAAGGATGTGTTTACTGTATTTCAATTTTTAGTTAATAACAGAAAAATAGAATGAACTACAGGTAAAAAAATTTGTAATATACATTTAAAATGCTAAAGTTTTTTGCCCATGTGTGTAATCTTTATTAAAATGCTTCTTAAAAATATTTTTAGTCATAGTCTTTATAAAAGTAAACATGGCAAAAGTGTTACTAAATCAAGCATCCAGTGGTGGTTCTATGAATTCTGGAGAACAACTGATCGAAATGTACTGAGAGAAAGCTAGCTGCCCTTGGATGGTAATGAAAGAGGAATGATCTGGCGATGCACATTGAATCATACCAGCGATAGTACTGACTGATGCCCTGCCCCTTGCCCCCTGAACAGCCAGGGCCTTCAGTGGCCTAAGCAGGTATAACCATTAACAGCCGGGGCATCATGTTTGCAGCAGCTGCCTTGGAACTGCCTCTAACATTATTGCTTTCATATCTGAGATGCATCTCTGTCATATAAGCAGTACTTATCCATGCCCTTGGCTCATATAATCAGAATTATTCAGGAGCTGCCAGATTCCTTTGCCTTCTAAACTTCAAATTAAATTTTCTGTTTGCATCAAATATTATGTTTTTTTTTCCCTTATTAAAGTTAATAATGAGTCTTTAGGTGAATAAATTATTGATTTTAAGAATGTCCATCACTCACTGAAGGTACAGCACATTGCTTAGTTGTAAGTGGTCATTCATTTGAAATAAATTATTCAATAAATTTAAAAAAAATCACACACTTTAGGTAGACATTAGGTGCCAAATAATTCTGGTAAAATAACATCCCCTGGCTGAACAATCTATTTAAGATGCAGGAAATGACTGGGCAAGCATCGTTATTTTTCAGGAACTTTTTTCATCATTTTAGTGGGCAATCTTATCTGCAAAGGGCCAGTGTGTATGCAGGTCTTTAGGATAACCTTTAGGTCAGATGTTCAAATCCAGGTGTGAGGACTCACCTGCCAATCAGTCCTTTAATTAGTAACCTAATTAGGGAGTTGCCGCGAAAACCCGCACACACAGCGGCCCTTTCTGCATAAGACTGCCTACCCGTGGCTTAGTGAGTAGGGCTGGGGTCTTTCCACCAAGTGGAAGTTCAGGTGGCATCCGTACAAGGTTTTCATTTTACAATATTAAAGAGCTTATGTTTAGTGAAAGACACAATCCTCTCATCCGTAAGGATTTGAGCACTGGAGCAGTGTTGTGTGTGAAGGACTGTCTGTGTATGTGGGGGAGAAGGTTATACATCCCCCTGAACATCAGCAGAAAAGAAAGGATTGGATGGACATGGGAGTCAACATTAAGCCAACGGGTGCTGTGGACTTTGACCATTTTTAGAGTGGTGACTTGTAACCTCCCGCAAGGGAATTGTGGGTAAATGGGTGCCATGATGGTTTCAGACGAAAGAATGCATGCAGTGCATCATGGGAATTTGTGGAATGTCATTGGCAGTGGTCTTTCTCTGACGGCTTGTGTATGAATCATCATCACTGGGTGTCACCCCGTAACCAGCAGTCACAGCTGTCTCACATGCTCTGATTGTTCCAAGTGCTATGAGTAATAGTTGCCTTCTGCCGTGTGGTGGCAGGTTTGCTACAGCATTCTGGGAAGTCTGCAGACCAGTAAAGACCCCCATTAGATGTGTTTTTCTGGAGGGAGACACACATTTAATTGTTTTTGCCATATCTGTTAATTTGTTTTAAGCTTTTGTTAGTTTTATTAGCATTGTCTGTAAGAAAACAACTCATCGTCATTCCCAGTTTGTTCACCTTTATTAATTTTCTGGTATGTAGCTAAAAAACGGGTACACTTCTGGAGTTGTAGAAGCCAAAGAATGCAGTATTACAGGCTAGAGGGTCATCTTAAATATATTTTAGTGTGCAGACTGTCACACAGAACGACACTTTACATTTAAGTGCTTAAGTGCCAGCATGAAGCACAAATGTCAGGAACCTGAGAGAGCACCGTGCTTGCTGGAGCGATATGGGAGATTGATAATTACCCAGGTTCTCTATTTTTGAGGCTTAATGTCATTGTGTTTTGGAAATCTCTGTGCTGTGGACTTCTTTGCTCAATTTGAAAGTACAAACTGGACAAGAGACATTTCAATGAGCAATCCAGAATCAAGTGCTGCTGCCTCTCCGCTTCTGGATGGACTATAAGTCGCTCTATTAGAGATTACATTCAGTACACAAGTTGATTCTTGCGTCCATAGCAGTACTAACCATTTTTATAGTAGGAAGATTTTATGGGTTAGGATAGGCACGTTTTCCCTGGAATTTTGGCTGATAACCCCCCCCCCCCCCCCCCCATTACAAGTCCATGTCCTTCTTTACTGTGCTACACATGGCATAAGGGGCTCTTCATTAAACCATACATCACCTCTCACTAGGCTTGTATGATGTTCAATGTTAGTATCTGCATTGCATGTTATGCATTTCCAGTTGTCACATCGCAAGGACCACAATAATCTGCTGGGTTGAGACCATCAATAGGTTTCAGTAAAACATTCCTACTCTGTCATAGGTAACAAAACTTTGCAATTTTAGCGATTGTTAATTTCCAAGATGTATGTATGTAGCCTACTATGTGTTACCACAATCAAGGTAAATTTTACCGCTACTTTTGCATGAGCTCTGCATGCGCTTTCCAAGTCAATCAGAAATCACTTTCATAATTGCTGTTTGACTTGCGTGTAGACAGCGTGATGTGTTGCTGATTACTGCAATTTAACAAAAAAAATGAGTGAGGAGGAGAAAAACAAACAACTACTGGTCATCGAAAGATATTCCTCTTCCACTGAATGGAAATATTTTGGAATCCACAAAGGCGATATTCAGCAAAAGCAAGCGATTTGCCAGCATTGCTTCATGTCTGTGTCAGGATCCCTCCCGTCCGACCCTCTTGTGTGCCACGCCCCCTCATTCCCCTCGTTTGGAATCCTGGTGTCTCCCAGCTGTCTCCAGTCTACGTCTCGTCAGTGGTGTATATCAGTACGTGTTCGAGTCGGTTTCCCCAGTCCTGTCATTTGAGTCTCGTGGTTACATTACGCGTGAAGCAGCGTGAAATAAAGCTCCCGACCGGGAGATTCCCTCAAGTCCTATGTGCGCCTGTTCCCTTGCCCGTGCCTAGATGTGACAGTCTGTTAGCACAACTCGGGCAAAACCATCAATTTACACTTTCCAGTTTTTTGCTTTATACATAAATATCTATTGCAAAATTTTCAAGTTTTGTGATGTTAATTTCTTACAATAGTGTGCATCCCTACCTCTGATGCTGTGCAGGAGGATCATTGCTTCTAAATTGGTGTTGGTGCACCATTGTGTGAGTGTCCCATGAAGGCCTCATAAGGGACAGGTGGCCTGATCACAGTGTCCTTCATCTCATTACTTTTAGTCCTCAGGATGGGCTCAGTGTCTCCTTGACCCTTAATATGTAAGCATTCCCGGAAAAATAGACATTTAAAACATTAAAATGGCTTCCAGCCCTCCTGTGCTAGCTATTCAGGCTACAAACTCTCATTTCATTTCCAAGGCTTTTTCCAGTTTACAGCTTTGCAGTGTTTTCCTTTTTTTGGCGTTTCTGGTACAGTATATTGTCAAGCTAACCCCTCCAGCTCATTCCAGGCCAACAGGTTAATTTCTGAAGCCCTTCCGGAACATTTTTAAATAAAAAAATAATATAATTTTTTTATTGACCCAACTCACAGAGATGTATAAACTGTCGAAGTAGAAAATAGGTTGTAAAAATTAGGTCATGTTTATTTCAACGGTCTTGGCTAGTGACTCTTTGCCCGACTCAACATTTCGCTGTTTGTAATTAAATCCAAAATTCCAATATCAGCAGTAGGTGCCGAGACGAGGTCTGTGTTGTTTTATAATTCGGGGTGTGACAAGCTTATTCCTGGTGAAGGATCGCTCCAGAATGTGGGCCGTGGCTGGGAACGCCGTACCAGGACGGCCGCCAAGCATGCCATACCACGAGCTGATTTTCGGAATCACGTCTTCCCTCGCCGCTTTAGAGGTGTCACTAGGGCTCCGGCAGGGGGCTACCAGTTCGGCTACGTGCATTTGTGTGCCCTAAACCGCATAGTCTCACTTGGAGGAATGTGGCAGACCTACACGAGTCGCAAATGCGCATCCATGTGGGTGACAGTCTGCAGACGTGTGCATATATACACACTCCAGACAGATCCTCGGTTCTGTGGCTTTCGAAGCCCAAATAAACGTAACTCTCCGCTTCCCCTCCAGCACAGTACTGAGCCGCAGTCCTGACCCATCAATACGCATTTGGTCAACTACTGCCATGGCGACGCAACTGCCGGAATATCAAGACCGCAGGTCGTCACAGGTAACAGGTAGTCAAGAGCGCACAAAGACGTGTATCGATTCGTGCGTCTGCCAATCCTTTCAGAGGAAAGTCAGCCAAGCACATGAATTCTGGGCATCAAACTGTGACAAAAAAAATAAATTTCCCGAGGGATGTGTGACTCCATTTCAGAAGGCGAATGTTTGCCATAGATTTGATGAAGGGGGGGGACTTGAGGAGACAATAGAAGATTTTCTGGTGTTGGGTGAACAATGCTGTGAATTGCAGGCTTGCTTTTCTCAAAGTACCTCTCTCTCTCTCTCTCTCTCACACACACACACACACACAGACAGACACACACGCACACGATTCTGTGTTTCAAAGAATGTGACTACTCTCCCGGCAACAGAGAGGAGCATCCCTCAGCCACTGAACACAGGCTGTGCTCTCCACAGTCACGTTTGCTGGCCTGGAGGTTGGGGGGGGGGGGGGG
>JAODKL010000051.1:2349437-2360869 GCA_026780765.1 Petrocephalus schoutedeni
GACGGCCGGCTGCTGAGATTTTAGGGCAGTGTCTGAGCATCTGACGGCTAGACCTATCCGGAAGACGATAGAAGGGGGCAGCGGGCACCACTGTTGGGAGCGGAGACTTGCGGGGCGCGGACGTGGAGTTGACCGGTGGGAACCAGAGCTGGGGCTCGGAGGGGCAGCATGAGGAGAGGCCGGCCCCCGGGGGTGTGGGGGGGGGCACAGAGTGGGAGATGCAGGGGCTGCAGATGGTGGCCGTCGTGCTGGTGCTCTGTGCTTCGCTCAAACTGCTGCACCTGCTGGGACTGATTCATTTTACGGAAGGTAAGAGGGTGGGGGGGGGGGGGGGTTTGGGGTAGTGGACGGGGGCCCTGGGAGCCATTGTACCAGCTTTGGCCAAGTGTTATTAAACTAAAATGAGAGGAAATTAAGCTGCTGGCAATTTATAATCATTATAAAAATTATACAGTGTGCAATTATACAGAGCATTAATGGTTACTTAAATTTTGAGGATGAGTAGAATGCTATATATTTAGATTAATATTATACTTATAAAGGGTGGTGAAAGCAAATGAAAACATTATGCAATATTTTGCCCACCTTTAAAATATGTGCTTTATTACCACTTAATCTAAAAAACAGCAAGCGGTAAAGCAAACCATATTTAAATCAGAAACTCATCAGCCCACCACTGGGAGAACTTATTGAAATAAATTTACTAAATATTTAGGCTAATGCGGTAGAAATGTTGATTCAGTTTAAGTATTATGCTAAACTGTGATTTTAAACTGGTCTGGATTTGCTGATAATTGGCTTTGGTGAAGTTGAAAATGTACAGATAGCAGAGAGGGCCCTGTGAGTAGCTGTATTGGGATTTGTCATTTCATATGCAGAAGCAATACAGCTGTGTGACCTCAGTAGTAATCATCTGGATGTGCCGTTTTAAATGGCTTTGGGAATGGATAAGCAAGAAACATTGTGGAACATCTGATTATTGAAATGAAAGGATAATGGTCCCATTTATAGGAGTGTCTGCCAGACGCACGCAGTAACAGCTGTGAGAAGCCAAAAGTTTGTGCCAGCTACCTCATCGGATCTTACGTTTAAATCTGTCGGTCGGAATTCGCTTGCAAAATGACAAATGACTGCGGCATATTTATTGCTGTTGCCGCTACACATTTTCAGCAAGCGTCCCAACTTTGTGGAAAAAACACGACATATCCGGAAATATACATATACTTGGATTGCACTGCCCAATGTTTTTGTACATAAATAAATAATAGTTAATAATGGTTCATAAATAAATATAAATTTTGTCTAACTTTATATGCGTAAAGTCAGACACGTATGCACGATCATACACAAGAATGTGGTATTAATGGTTTGATTTCCAAAGGAAAGATGCATAGATGAATAATGTATAACAGTAGATGCGATCGGAAATAATCTTATGATTTTATGAGTGTGAGAGAGCGGGAACGAGAATGACAGACGCTGTGCACCTTAATCATTGGTTCTACTTCATATGATCCTTTTAAAAGAAACGGCTTCCCCCGCTTCTTGGCAGATTAATTACTCTTGCAGAGCTCCACATTCTTTTATGGAGCGTAACTTACAGCAGGGCATTATTTGACAGGAAGCCCACACTGGGTTCCATCGGCCCTGACGCATTTTCAGATTTATTTGAATCAGTGGCTGCTCTGGGGAAACATGAGGACAAAATCGACCTTATATGCAGCGTGACTGGGCCCCCGTTTCAACTGGCTGATTTCACCGCTGGCCTAGAAGTCAAATCAGACTAATTCAGGCTAATTCAAAAGTCAAACTAATTTTCACATAAAGTGCTTAGCACTGAATATGCCCAAATAAGGACTGTATTGTGGGGTAGTGAAGGCCAACAGGCATATATATATTAGTCCACCATGATGGTAATGTCACACTCATTTGTCATGACAAGAAATCGTTAGGTTCCTGTAGCTGACGGCTTGTTTTGGGAAACTAATCCTTACGGTAAGTTGAGACACAACTCTGGGGTGACTGGGTTAAGCTCGTCCACAGAACGCTCAGCTACTGCGACTTCAATAAAACGGTTTCTTCTCTATTAGGTTCATGGGGCCTTCATGGCTGACAGTATGAGTTCACTAATCCCAAGCCAGGCATCTGGATTTTCCACAGCCAGGAGTCCTTAAGCGCTATGACAGGACAGCAGATGATGGCTCCAGGCATGAGTCCCACAAGCTTCTGTCCACTATAGGTTTATGTATCGTAAAATAAATAGGTACAGTATACCTCTCAGTTCCAGGAAGTCGTTTCCTTATTTAGCCCTACTTTCCGATGAGTCAAACTCATGTAATAATGATAATGTTTCTAGGTCCTTTAAAATTGAGAAAGGCCGTCTTTCGAATTTGAAAAGCAATCCGCTAACTGTATCTGTTTACAGTTATATGCACTGATACAGGGCAAGGCTTTTCCACTGGTTTTCCTGATCAGTCTCTGCAGCCAGCATCCAGGTAGAAGGCATGGCAGCGAAGTTTATATTGTAATCGCAAAAATTTTAAACTGGTTAATTTAAAATGCGTTCAGGTCATACAATTCACAAAATGTTCACTTGTGAAGTCTGTAGACATGGTGATACACGCAGAGAGAGGTTCAGAATCAGTGGTCTAATGCTGAACGTGACTCTACTGTGGTACCATACTCAAAGGGCTGTCCTGGGCCAGCAGCTTACAAAAAAATGATTGGTTCAGAGAGATCAGATTATACAGGAGGCAGATCAAAGCAACTAGATGAGGCGGGGCCAAGACATGAAGACTGATTCGTTGGGCTGACATCTGACATAAGATCTGATTGGTTAGCTCTCTGAACGAATCATTTTTCATTCTGCCTTTAGAACATTTTGGGTAAAGTAAAACCCACGAGCTTCCTGTGTTGGGGATAAGTCATTTCGACAGGTCATACAGTTGGACTGTCTGCGTATTTCTCTGCCATGTAGGAGATGAACAAGCATTTTCCCCTTGTTTAAGCTCTCAGGCACCAAGCTGCAAATTACTGCACTCCGCAAATTACCTCAGACCTAACACAATATTGAACTGAAGTAGTTGCACAACATGTCTTTCAAAAAAAGGGAATAATTTTGAGTATTTTTCAGACAGTTTTTTTGCTTAATAAACATTACATATAATAATATTAACATAATAAACAAACAGACTTTCAGTAGGGAAAATATGAGATATTTAATAGCCTTTGCTGTATTTTTCGGCGATAATTAGCCCTTTAGAGTATAAACATTCCAGCTGAAAGTCAAATCAGGTTAGAATGCAAAAGACTGCTGAAAAATCCATTCAGTTTATTGGCCAGTTCAGCGGATCAATGCATCATAAATGTTTATACATACAGCATTGATCTGTGTCCCGGTTGGCTGATGCCCGTGGGCCCAGTTTAGCTTGGCGACATCTGGGTTTTGTTTAGTATGCGCCGACCCTCTCACACACTAACCCTGGATTCTCTAGGTTTCATTTTCTAACAAGAACAACGGAAGCAGACTGCTGGTTAGTATCTACAACAAGCAGGTTTTATTAGTTATTACCGTTCGCTTCCCAGACCTTCATCCTGGGTTATTTCCTGCCTGTAGCCTCTAGCAGAGATGGATAGTTCAGAAAGTAAAAATCTAGACCAAGATTTTGTTTCAACCAACCAGTTGAGCACTCTATGACTGTGACTCTTTAAGCTGGACTGGTTGGTTGAAACAAAGCCTTGGTCTGGATTTTTACTTTCTGGACCTGAGCCATCTACCTCCGGCCTCCGGAATAAGATCTGCAACCCTGCAGATTGTAACCAAGCAGGTATAGAAAATAAACAGATGTACTGCTCGCTGACACCTACTGGATACCTTGAGAATGACACCACAGTCTCCTATATTCATTTATTTGTGCCTTTACTCTCGCTGTTTATGCAGCTCAAAACTTTAACTACATTCAAGGGCGTAACTTTGGTTTGAACATTGGGGGGGTTGAGGTCCTCACCCATTTAGGGGGAGACATGATTATTGGGGGGGTTGTATTAGCCGGATCTGATTATCGGGGGGATCATGACCCCCCTGACCCCCCTAACCCCTCCGGAAATTACGCCCCTGACTACATTATACTACTGTACTAACTATACTTCACTTTACTATACTTTAACAGCATCCCTGGGAACATTACCTCTGCCCAACTATGGGGAGAAAGCTCTAAGACATAGAACTGGTAAAATACCACTGCTGGAGATGCTGGGACAGCTGATTTGAATTTCAAGTATGATAGACAAGTCATATTTTGCAGGTTAATATAAATGTTTTATCCAGTTAATCTTTTTTAAATGGTTTTGCCAGAATTGGAATATTTCGTATTGTTGCTGTATAAGGCTTACATTGCCAGCATTGCACAACTCAAAGTTCAAATATAATCTTTTTAAAATTTAACAATTCTTCCTGTTTTTGAAAGAGATCAGAGGAGAGCGAGATATGAAAAACTGTCTTGTTGAGTGAAGACGGAGCCTTAATTGGCTAAAAATGAAATGTTCAAGACTTTATAAGCACTTGAAGTGTGCAACGCAGCTCTCAAATCCGGGAGAGATTCCAGAAAGCGTGTGGAGATGATAGCAGCGTGCTCTAGGTGCACATGCCACTAGGACCCTGAAGGTGGCGCTTCTCTCTTGCAGACAGCATCGACGATGAACAGGAGCAGTATATGATCCGCCATCGGCCCGAGGCCCTGGAACAGCTGGAAGCCCAGACCAGGTTCACAAAGAAGGAGCTTCAGATTCTCTACAGAGGATTCAAGAACGTAAGAGTCATCTAATTTACAGCTTTTTCTCCGCAATGATCCTTCTCCAACACCTGTGACATCCTAACTTCCCTCTAGGGATTCATTAAAAGTATCTTCTCAACCCTCTCCTGCTCACATCTCAAACTGTAACACTGGTTCTCCTCCAAGGAGTGAAAAATAAAAGAAAGAAACTGTTGTCTTAAGCAATTATGCAAGACCCACACTTAAATAAAACATGGTGAATAATCTGCAACAAACACTGGATATGTGGTTAACATTTAAGCTGCTCAAGTCTACAAACACATCGCTGTAGAAGAAGCTGTTAAGACCTCTGAGATCTCATTTGGCATTTCATCATTAAAACTGAAATGCTGTTTACATTGGCGTTTTGCTGTATTTCATTATAAGATCCACTTTATCCACAGCCTGCTGCCCAAAAAAAGATGGACAACATGACCAGCTAAGCTACACAGCAATGGAATATTCCTAATTAATGCTCAGACAGAAGGCATATGTATATGGAGACCTGTACTAGGAGACAAGGTTTTCTGTGAGTCTCCAGGGTCTGGAATATAACCCCATTCTGCTTATTCCAAAGTGGTTGAAATGTCCTTTAAAAACACCTCAGACTCTCTCCTCCCTGATTTAAAGTAGAATCAAGTTCCATTATTCTTTTCTGGCTGCCAGAAGCTTTCAGCGCAAAGCTAAATAATGATCCATTAATAATGTTGTTGAAGGTTTTATTGGCCCATGGTTTAATGGGACGGAGATGTTGTGGGCTTGCACGGCGACCTCTGTCCCTCTGTTCCAGCTGTCCCAGGAGATTACATCACGATGGTGTGACAAAAGACCCCACTGTCATCACTCTGCCTTCTAGACCTCAGTCTCTCATTTTGCCAGATCCACCCGATTGCTTTCCCTGTGATGAACCCGAGGCAGAGCTGTCCAGCTGCGGTCAGCCGGGGACAGCTGCTGTACCTAAATGCAATAACTAGGCCGTATCCTGACCATCTGGCTAGCTTCACGTGTCTGAAATGTGAAACGGGTGAAATAACATGGGGGGGGGGGGGAACGAACTCTTAATACCTTGACGTGAAGGTCTTATGGCACTCGAGAATATGTTGGAAAAGAACCCACCATTAGGCCCTCATTAAGTGTGCCCCGGGATGTCTGTGTTTAAGTGTCTGATTTTTAATTAAATTCTGGCCGCGTTAATGGTAAAGGTCTGTATCTTGAGGAGTCTGGAGTATCGCTGGGCGCACACTGTACAGTTTGCATGCGGAGTAAATTACCACGCCTCCCTTAGCTGACAGCTGTCAGCTAAATAACAGGGATGCTTTTACCAAAACAACTCTCTCGACATTTTCACACACTCACAGCTCGCCACCTTTTCCATTAAAATGGACAGCCCGGCTGTAGAAACTGTGTAAAAGTCATAAAGAACACTTCACACTATGCACGGAGGCTGTGTATTGCTATTTTGGGACTATCCATTAATTGCTACTTACGAAAATGCTGAGCATTTATTATGGACGTCTCCGACAAACTTTTCAGAATCTAATAAAAAGGAAAAAATTTGCACTTCTGAGTTTTAAAGAATCTAATTTATGTCTTTTGGTGCTTGAGGCTATCCAATTATGAATTGCTTTTATTTCCTTTCGGATTTTTTTGAGAGATTTCTGCAAGTAACTCTATACATCTACGTTTTTGTTTTTCCCAGGAATGTCCAAGTGGAGTGGTTAATGAGGAGACCTTCAAAGGAATCTACGCGCAGTTCTTTCCACAAGGAGGTATGGAGCGCTGTGAGGTCTGTAGGAGGCAGTTCTGACTTTTTAATTTTATTTTCACATGGTCCTTGTGAACCAGCACACTCTGCAATAAATTTCACTCATCTAATTGCTGTTATATAACCGAAGCATGTTCTCATTGTACGGAGGCTGGTGACAACATATTTAAAAAACCGAACACACTGTTCTGATAAAGAATAAAGCAGATTAAAACTCAAATGCAACTAGTTTCTTTCTATAAACCCAGGGAGTGCCAGTTAGTGTGTTCTCCATGTCCGTAATCACTACACATCACGACAAAGCACTTCGCTTCTTGATATTGGGTGTACCGAGTTTTATTTCAATTGTTCTATTGTTCTGCGCTTGGCTCTTTTGGCCGTTGTCTAAACTTGTCAGTAGATGTATTCGGCCCTTAAAGGGAAACGGCTTGATTTCTGTATCCAATTTCACAGATGCATCAAGGTACGCGCACTTCCTATTCAACGCATTTGACACAGACCATAACGGGTCCGTGAATTTTGAGGTAAGCACACATTTTCTAGTCATTTTGCAGATTTATATTAGAAACCTGGCTTTGGCCACCCAGATGAAAACTACACTTTAAAATTTCTCGTAGGACATCACAAAATTAATATGAATGGTTTATTATTAGATTATTAATTAGGTTGTAACACGTTATAAATCATTCATAGACGATTGTAAACAAGTTGTAACAGCTCTCTTTTTAAGTGATGGCGTTTCTTTAAGTGATATCAGTGACAATGAATGGACAACAGGAAAAACAAGGACCTTAGCATGGGGGGGGGGGGCATAACTATATGGGTTAAATGTTTAACCAAGACGAATATACTTCAGTTTTTTTCTTTTTTTATTAGATAGCTACAGGGTAGAGAGCCCATTAATCCAAAGTACAATCACAAGTTTTAAAAAGAAATTTAAGTTAATGGAATTAACCCAGATAGGATTTGTCCACGCAAGTACTTCTTGTGCGATTATAGATCTTTGTTCAAAATTCAAGATTGTAGGTCATGCTTGCGAAGGTGCCAGATGAGCAGCTCTCATTAGGGATTTAAATGCCAATGAAGACTCTCATATTGCATCTCAATCTTCCTCTGCTCTAGGACTTCGCCTTGGGCCTCTCCACCCTGCTCCGGGGCTCGGTGCAGGAGAAGCTAAACTGGGCATTCAATTTATATGACATTAATAAGGATGGATACATAACTAAAGACGTAAGCAGCCATTTTTACTGGATACATAACTAAAGACGCAAGTGGCCATTTCTACTGGCTTCTTTATAAAAACTTAGCTATTTTTAAGAGTCTTGGGGGCAAGCTGTGGTACAGTAATCTACCACAAGCCAGTACAGAGGCACAGAAGAGCTTGGTCTAAACAAAGAACATAACTTCAGGAAAAACAGGGTCACAGCCCTTTTTAGAAAATGCAAAAGAAAGCCTACCAAGAAACAACTATATTCCCTGAACCACAGTTGATCTCAGCTCCAAAACCCCTCCACATAACCCACCCCCCATATCCACCAGGGGATACGCAGGTAACCCTATTTATGCCCTGACAAAGCCTGCAGCCTAATCAGAGTCAGCTGGGATTCATTACCACTCTGTCCTGGACTGGGAGAGGCAACCGTTAAGCTAAACCAGCTTGTTGCCACTTCCTCAAGAGATTTTGTATTTCGTAACAAGTGCAGAGGCTCTGCCTACCCTGAACATTGCCAACTAAACTTGCAAAAGGGTTTTTTTTTCTTGTTTTCAGACAATGTGTGAAGTATGGTGTAAAAATGTTATATATAAAATAATAATGTGATTATATTGACTGACACCCAGAAATATCAACTGCCAAATAATGCAAGTACTGTAACTTTGGGTAAAATGAAAGTGAAACCAATGAGTAATAAAAGTGTGAGAGCTATTCCCAGGTATTCACACACCTTCAAGGGCACACCTTCCTTTTGACTGAATCGGTAATGTTCCCTTGGCTATCACTGTGGTTCTCAGGAGATGTTGGACATCATGAGGGCTATATACAGCATGATGGGCAGGTGCACCTACCCAGTGCTCAAGGACGACACGCCCAGACAGCACGTGGAGATATTCTTCCAAGTATGGACCTTCACGTCTGTTTCACTTTAGCTTTTACTGTAACAAGATGCAGGAAAGTGTTTTGGCAAAATGAATAATACATTGAGACGAGCAAACAGAATCAATAAATAAAGTAACAGATAGATTGCGCCGACTCCAATTGCATACCGCTACGATATTCCTGTAAGATATTTTGGCATTTTGTAGTTTAAATCAATAATTCCACAGAATACCATAATTATTGTATCATTCATATCTTAAGTTTATTCTGTGTGTGGAGGTGTTTATTTGTGGAACTGCCTTTCTTTTGACAGGAAGTAGAGTCTCGACTAACCTCATAAAGATGTTCTTCTTTCAAACAGAAAATGGACAGGAACAAAGACGGTGTGGTGACCATCGATGAATTCATTGACTGTTGCCAGAAAGTAAGTGCCCTACACCTGCTGCATAGTATGACTGCCAGATGAACTTATTTTATTGGGAACAGACAATAGAGAATGTAGATGGAAACGATGGAGTGATGCATGCTGGGATAAAAGTTGAGGAGGATGGTTCAAGTCCAGACAATATAAATCCAGAGTAGGATTTTGTTTCAACCAAGTGAGTACTATGTGAGTTAGCTCACTGGAGTTATACTTACACAAAAATGTTCTGAGGGCAGAATGAAAAATGACTGGTTCAGAGAGATAACCAATGTCAGACCAGCTAATCAGCTGTCTTGGCCCCGACTCCTCTAATTGGTTGGAGCCGCCTCCTCTACAGTCTGATTGATTATCTCTCTGAACCAATCATTTTTCATACTGAGCTCAGAACATTTTTGTGTAAGTGAAACTCCCGTGAGTGATTCTTTATACTTTAATCGGTTCGTGGAAACAAAATCTTGGTCTGAATTTTTACTTTCTGAGCCTGAATGTTCTTTGTTCTTCATTCTGACAGTTTTGACCAATATTTATGGAATATTTTTGATCTCTGCCCTCTTACCTTCACAGGATGACAACATAATGAGGTCAATGCAGCTGTTTGAGAACGTCATTTGACGGTGGCCCAGCATGGTTCAGCCCTGTCCACTCGGCGATTCCCCTCTAATTCTACACAGGACTGTCCGCTTGATGCCGCTTTAACATTCCCTGGGTGTATATGCGTATACATGACATGAAAAAAGACTTGTTCGGCTACTCGTTCAGCTGCTAGTTCGGCTGCATTCCCGCCTTCACTGAGTTAGAGCCGATATACTGTATAGAAGGATCACGGGATACTTACAGATCGTCGACAACTGACAAGCCGGGGAACGGACAGCGTTGTGTTCAGCCGCTTTACAGTACAGATCTCTTCATGTTTTTCTTTACGTTAAAGTCGTGTGTTCGTCTTCTCCTTCACCTCTGCAATGCGCGTAGCATTACGCCTCATCAGGCACTGCTATTTAGATGTTTTACTCGTCTGTTACGAAACGAGCCAGATGAATGTGGTTAATTACCAGGGTGAGCAGAGCCTGCAAAGCGATTCAGCTCATTGGCAAACCTCGGCACACCTAAACGGGGACCAAACTGATGGCCTGTCTGCACCCATCCTTATCTGCCCTAAGCCTATCCCCATCGCCGTTGTATTAAATGCCCTTGAAAATCAGAAAGAGTTCATCTCTGACCATAATACAGTGTGACAGCGTTACAGTGTTAAACGCACATAGAGAGATGTTTGCACAGTGGAACAGGCCACATTCGTGCTTTGATTTAGATCAAACAGTAAATTGATGGGCTGTGCCCTTGTTGAAAACTGTTAGTGGTAGAATATTATGATGTAGACTTCTAGTATGCGATCTTTAAGGGTATGTCTGACAAGCACACAATGTACTGTAAGACTAACATTGTAAAATAAAGACATTATAGGATTTGTGATTTGGAAAAAAAAAGGTTGCCATGTAAAACGGTAGTTATCAACTTGAAAAACCATGTAAAGTTAGAGAATAAAATGTGTTAATTAATATTGAAGCACATGGTTAGGAATAGTTTGTAGAAAAATGAAGGCATAGGAGAATATGTTACAGTACTGTGCTTTCGAATTTGCATAAATGTTTCACTTGAAGTCATCTGTATATTTTATTTTTATTACTACTTTAAACATCTCCTTTTGTTTTTTTTCTATGCACAATACAGTAATAGACAATATGTTTGCGTTCTATTATTCATGCACCATTAGCTAATGTATTAGGAAAACTGCCAACTAACATGCCAACAAACATTATTTTAAAGAACTATTTTAACCCTCCTATCAGTTTATATATAGCATGACTGCCTTTGAATCCTCCTTCTTAAGAATGACTTGTTGCCATTGTACAAATGACTGTATTACTGGTTACATACAGAGTTTGGTCACCCTGATAAGCAGAGAGATGTAGTAAAAGGCAATACTGCCACCTCCTGGTAGATGTTCTCATTGCTATAATATCTGTCGGAACAAAAGGTAATAAGGAAAGAGGGGCATGAACAGCATGTTGTATTAACCTATTGCACATTACATTTTATACACACACATTTGTATTCATATCTTTGTGGTATTTCTATGGGAAATGAATGGAGACCAGTGACAACCATATCAAAAGACATTTTTAGTCTTTTGATTCCGCTTATATAAAATTCAGTTGCATTGTTCCCACAATGTAATATATACCGGACCCAACCCCCCCTCCCCCCCCCCACATACACACACACATACATGGGCATAAATCCCGGGGGGGACGGAGGGGACATGTCCCCCCCCATCCGAGG
>JAODKL010000051.1:2360969-2379770 GCA_026780765.1 Petrocephalus schoutedeni
CCCCTTCAAAAATTGCTCATGAGAAATTTTATATTTATTGTCCCCCCCTACTGTTAAATGAAATTTACGCCCATGCACACATACATGACATTATACTTGCGTGTGTGTGTGAAGCTAGATATTTTGGTAAAAGGCTAATCATTTGATGCCCAAACAATCAAACAGCTAATCAAGTTATCATCCAGTCCTCCTAAACAGAACATTTATTGCCAGAGGGACATAAGTCTTCACCTAGATTACAAGACATGCTCTAGTACAATTACTACAAAAATTTAGTACAATTACTACACAAATAAATGCTAGGACTAATATAGGAATATATAAATACATTGCACAATTCTCATGGACACACTCTTACAACAAATTACACCCAGCAATTGTTGCTCAGGCTGCACAGTGGCTCAGTGGGTAGTGTGCCGTCTTACACTAGGGTCAGGGTTTGAATCCCGTTGTCACTGTGCACATGTGCAGTTTGCATATTCTCCTTGTGCTGCCTAACACACGCAGTCAGGTGTCTCCCGATTACCCATAATGCATGAGTATGTGTGTGTGTAGGTGCCCTATGATGGATTTGCATCCTGCCTAGGAGGTACCCTATGCTGCCCTAGACCCTGACCAGGAAAAGTGTCTGGAGGATGGAATTCTTCCAGAATGCCAAACTATTCCTTTTATTTATGTAGAAACCAAGGTTTTGTAGGATGCATCTTACCTGAGTAAATAGTTAAATAGTTTATGTCCATGTCAAGTTTGAAACTTGAAAGGATGCAAAAAGATGTGATGAAGTGATGAAAACAGTCACAGTAGCGATCTGTGCTTTATGGTCTAGAAAACAGTTTTGTTTGAATATTATCAGATTACATGTGTTACATACACATGCTTTTTAAAACTGCATACAAATTCATATAAATGCGCTGAAGTAGGAATGTTTTAAAATAAAACTGACAGTTGACACACCTATAAATATATAGTCACAAGAAATGGCTGTTCTTTTTTTTACCAACATCTGACAGCTTCCTTTGTGACTAACACAGAGCTGAAACAAGT
The DNA here is from genome assembly GCA_026780765.1 of Petrocephalus schoutedeni. NCBI lineage: Eukaryota > Metazoa > Chordata > Actinopteri > Osteoglossiformes > Mormyridae > Petrocephalus > Petrocephalus schoutedeni. The sequence continues at coordinate 2,362,014 of JAODKL010000051.1, forward strand.
ACATTAATCATTTTACAAGTTTTCTTATTATCAATCTGGGGCAAGAATTGTGAACATCTGGTGTTCTTATTAGCAAAGATCTTATTAGCAAGTCTAACCAGAGATGCAGACGGTTTTGGAGCACAATCAGATCTGATCACAGAATTATAATGGAATAGAGATCAGACGAGCTTAACTTTTAAAGTAACTTTTAAAGTATTTTAAGGTCTGTATTCGTATATCTTACAATGCAAAATTGTGCATTTAGACATACAATTCAATTGCAATTATTTCTAACTGTAACTTTAACTACCTGATATTTGACAACCTTGGAAAAATGCCCCTTGCTAAATGTTGTAATCCTAATCACATATTTAATACACGCAGACAAATTAAAATGATTAAGGCTGTTTATAGCAGACAATATTAAATCACATCCCATTTTGTTACAAAATAATAGCCATGTAACACGTGTATTCACATGCTATGGGCCTAGCTAATGATTCTCAGAACAGACCTTACACACTACACAGGTGTAGTAAAGAGTTACTTTGGTTCTTTAGCTGTGTGGTTAGCGAGTGCTGATTGGTGCACCCTCAATGAGCTCATGGCGCCAAGCGATTGGCCAGCACTTCAGGACCAGTGTGAGTTTGGGCATCACTCTAAATGGCCCAGAGATCCTTCAACATCTTTTGAAAGAGTATGGACATGCCCAGTTCTGTGTTTTACATGTTTCCCCAGTTAAAACATTTATATTATTATTATTCATAGCAATAATGCCACAGATTTCATTACCAGTCCAGCTGGACGGGTCACTAGGGATACCACGGTGCTTCCGGCGGACCAGTGGTGGCACAGAGCCTCCCCGGTTAGGTCAGCAGCTGTCGGATCTCGCGGTGGACGTGGCACAGGAAGTCCATGTAGGAGGCTCCCCCATGTAGGCCCTTGTCCTCCACCAGGTACTGATGGAACAGCATGTCCAACTTCTCCTTCTGCTTCACTATCAGGAGCTGGTAAGATTGCAAAGCAGGACTTGTGTGTCTGGGGGGTGCATATATGGTATAGATGTGTATCTGTCTTAATGGTCATTAGCCTGTGTTGTACCTTCACGGCCTGCGCCCTCTGCTGGCTGATGCGCTCCATGACAGTCCGCAGCTTCTTCGAGACAGGGTTGTCCAGCTCAGGCACTGAAGTCTGTGGAACACAAAGAATTGTATTACAGGATTTTAGAGCAGTGTTTCTCAATTCGGCTCCTGGGACCTCCAGACGGCCCACGTTCCTGCCCCCCTCCTAGCTACCAACTGGGAGATTTAATGAAAACAAAAACACATTATCAAGATTTGTTGTTTCACTTTTCAAATCTGATGTATTAGTACTATTAGTGTTTATTTAATATTAATAGACAGAAAAAGATAAGATATCATTTGTGAATTCTCATCTCAGTAACGTATTTGGTATGTTTCCACCCGGTGATGAGAATGCTACGCAATCCCCTGACAGGCAGGGGGTGCCGCCTCACCATGTCTGGGCTGAGGTGCGCAAAGGACGGCACATTGAAAACGCCCTGAATGAACTCCGGGGGGCAGCTCTGGCCCAGCCACAGGAACATCCGCCGGCCGTCCTCCAGCAGGAAGGCCCCGCTGTCAGAGAGGCGCTCCTCTGAGCAGCGCACAGCAGGGGGCAGCGTGTCGCTCACCATGTCCATGGAGTGCTGCAGGGGGTAGGGGGTGAGCGGGGAGGACACGAGGACTCTGGCGTGTCACATCACCAAGATAAACGGATGTGCCCTGCAGACTCACTTAAGATGACATTCTGGGACCAGGGTTAGCATTATAGTATAGCATTTACAATATATATTTTTAAATTATATATAAATATGTATATTACAGTAATTATTTACATTATACTAAACCACCCCCCCACCCCCCCACCACTGTGTAGACTTTCCTCCTGTCCCTCATGGAGGAGAGGAGGCGGCCCACCCTTGAAAATCCTGGGCCTGGCCAGTGCTAGCGCGTTTGGTTAAGTTTCAAAGCCATCGGACGTGTCCGATTTTCCAGAGAACCTTGGTAGCTAGAAAACAGGCTCGACCCACTCACCACGGGCATGAGCCGGGGGTAGAAAAGAGCCTGCGTCTCCTCCACGCCCATGCCGGTCACCGCGATCCTGTGCAGGGCCCTGTCGTCGGTGGGCAGCTCGGGACTGGCCACCAGGGCGGCGCTCTTTATCAGGCTGTTCATGTAGACGGGGAGCACCTTCATGGCATCTGGGAGAATCAGCTGGAAGGTAAGGCGGCCAAAACGGCAGGATTAAAGACACTCAGGGGTTCTTTGTGCTAATCGTCGCGCTTGAATCCCACGATGACGGCCATGGGGTAGTTCACACCTGAATAAACCTGTAAGTCTAGGGTTCGGGGGTAAAAGTATGGTTGCTGTGATGATGCAAGCAAACCATTTCTAATTCCTCAGATAGTGACCTATAAAATGACACCTAAGGTATGTTTACACCTAGCATGTATTTTTTTCTGGATGTACCCTAGCCTCATGTCCTACGTCGGCTGGGATAGGCATCATGCTTCTCACGTCCCTGAGCCAGATAAGATGAATGTCTGGATGATAACCACTAAGTGTCTGTGCCAGTGGGCAAATTTTCATCTGTGTTATGAATAATCTCCACTTCAAGCACCCGCTGTCCTCAAAGAAGAGGACAGAACTACGTACTTATTTCGAATCTATTTTGCCGTCGTGAATATCTCTGCAAAAGGCTTTCAGCTCGGTTTATGATCATATAATCCAAACTCTCTGAAGGGCTGGTATAAGCAGCCATTAAAGCAAAAAAACAATTTATAAAGTGATATACGGTGTCTCAGCAAGCTGTAAGGGCCTTAGTGGGTAACAAGATAACAATATTAGACCACCAGGGACTAATATCCATGGGTCAGATAGGGCTCACTACTCTATATGGACACACACACTTTCCCTAGTGCAGTAGACTGGTTCCCGTCTTGCCTTTTATATTTACATGGTAAATACTGCACTATGCATCTTCTTGCAGTTCATACCTTGAAGAGATCACTAATTTTGAAGCTGATTTATTACAGAATCTGAGGCGAAAATGCATCAGTATTTATAACAGAAAGACAATTTGTCAACCCAGGGGAAAGAGGTGCCATTGTGGCCAGCTGAGGCTGACTATTCCATGCCCAACCTGCAGGGGGCAGCCCCGTAACTCAGTGAGCATGCCACGCTGACCTGGCTGACAGCAGAGGGACTGGCGCAGTGCTTCCTGTAGCACGCCAACATGTGGGCCGTCTGGTTGACCAGGATCTCACGCACTGTCTTCAGCGGCTGGTTCACCATAGCGCGGTACGCTAGGAGGGCAAGATAAGCATATACCGGGGTAAATTTCGCCCATTAGGTTCATATCTGTGCAGCGGCTCATTATGGGCTGCCACAGTTACGCGACCCACAAGAGCAGGGGTGGGCAATCTTATCCGCAAAGGGGCAGTGCGGGTTTTAAGATAACCTTTAGGTCAGCTGTTCAAACCCAGGTGTGAGGACTCTTCAGCCAATCAGTCCTCTAATTAGTGACCTAATTAGGGAGTTTCAGCAAAAACCCACATACCCAACAGCCATTTCTGGATAAGATTTCTCGCCCCCCCCACACTAGAGGATCAGTGTCGAGAAACCCTCATTTACCAGATGCTTTTATCCCAAACAACGTACAGTAGGGGTTTAAGAGCGTGAACTCAAGGACCCAACAATAAAAGCATTCTGCATGCCGTAGGAGTCGAACCAGCAACCTTCCAATTACAGCACACTAACCCGCTGAGCCCCAGACCACGGCGTAAGTGAGGAGCAGGAGAGCAGAGTCTCTGCCAATCAATAAGCACCACGGCCCGGCGATTACCCGACTTGGCGAAGAAGTTGACGAGGGCATCCGTCTCGCAGCTCTTGAAGAGATCGGCCAGCTGGGAGCAGCAGTTCAGACCCAGGTTGTGGATACGCAGCCGCCGCTGCCCCCCGATGGATGTGTAGAGCAGCGCGCACTACAGCAAGACCGAGGAATCCATCAGCCTCCACGTGCAGAACAGAGCCAGCGGTAGCAAAGGTCGGCGGAGAGCGTGACCCGCACCTGGATCAGGGCCCCCGTGTCCTCGCTCAGCTTGTCGTCGTGCTTGAACTCCACGGTGACGGTCTTGTGGCAGTCCACACCTGCCATCTCCACGTCGGTGGTGTTGTTCATGTGGAGGGCGCCGTAGAAGTCTGTGGCTCTGAAGCCTGCAACGCAAAATGCAAAGAACAGGCTGAAGCTCAGGGGGTTAGGACTCAGTATCTATTATCAGAAGGTTGTTGGTTCAAATCATAGTATCAGCACAGACATTTCATGGTTGGGCTTTGCCCTAAACCCACAATCACTCCAGAAGCTGTCTGACCTGGCCTTCTCAACGATATGTTGCTTTGCAGGGGTGTATGTAACTATTTTCCAAATCCATGATTTGGTTCATACCTTGGATTTTTTTTTTTTTTTTTTTTTTTTATGGGGGGATGTGGAACACATAAAAACTAAGTAAAAAATTCATTTGGGGTTAGAATGTGGCTCTGCATGCTTAGCCTCTGTGCCTGCGATCGGAAGGTTGCCAGTCTCAGCCCAGCCACAGCAGAGTAAGTCTGTAGGCCCTTGAGCGATGCCCTTAACCCCCAGCTCTATGGGCGCCACTACACTGCTGAGTTTGCTCTAACATACATATCTGTCTGTCTGTGTGTCACATAGAGCAAGATGGGGTAGGCAAATGTTTATATCGTGGTTTCAGAGTTGTTACACCTCTATCATTAAAAGCATTTGCTAAATAAATAAATAGATTCTGCTGCTTAAACTTAAACTGCTGCTTAAAGATGTGTAAAAGTCTCCTGCATCTGTTAATGACACTACATTGCATGAAAAGCTCATTACCTGTGCTGGTACGGACTCGCATGACGGCGTCGAAACCCACTGGCTTCTCCACGTCTCTTCTGAGATCCCTGAGGAAATGCTCCCCATCGACTTCCACCTACAGCAAAGACTCACATTTTAGACTTTCCTTTCCTTTGAAAGAAGGGATTGAAATAGTCTTGCTTGGGGTGATGTGTCATTAGCTACTACACTCCAGCAGAGGTGGGAAGTTCAGGTCCAGGAAGTATAAATCCAGACCAAGGTTTTGTTTCAAATGACCAGTTGAGCATAAAGAGTCACAGTCACAGACTACTCAACTGGTTGGTTGAAACAAAAACCTGGTCTGGATTTATACTTTCTGGACCTGGACTTTCCACCTCTGCTGGAGTGTAGCAGCTAATCACCCCATGCAGACCTGGGTGCAGCATGCAGACAGTTTAAGGCCCACTGGCGCCCCTCAGCACCTGGAAGTTGTTGTACTTGTAGACTGAGCCTCCGGTGTGCATGGGGACGCTGCCCATGGTGGCCACGTCCACATACTGGCTGGGGAAGAGGAAGAGGTCGACGCAGCAGCCGCAGGCGACGCAGTCCTTGCACAGCTGCTCGTAGACGCCCTTCTGGGGCTGGAAGAGCGTCTGCTCGGCGAGAGCAAAGGTAAACGGGCCGTGAACCTTGAGCCGAGCGGGGCCACAGGCGGCCACGCCCGGCATCATTTAACCATTAACCGCGCGTCACGTGCGCTAAGGGCCGCTTAGCGCTTATCCCGCCGGCTAATGATCGAGACGCGGGTAGACAAATGGACGGACGGGGATTCCTCTGCACGTCCTTATAAATGACATTAAAAATAACTTATAGATAATATAAATAACAGAGCTGCAGGGTAGCTTCCCTGCCTGTTGAGGGTGGCTGTAGAGGCACAGTAGGGGCATGGGTACCCTAGGGCAGAACTTTACAGGGGCTATTAAATATGTAAGATTATATGTAATATTGTGGGGGGGGGGCGACATTGCCCCTGGGTAGCTGCTCTTGGTCTACATCCAAAATCAGGCAAACTTCAGTTACCACACAACTACACAAGTCTGAGCGGGGGTAACTGTAATAAATATATATAGTTTTTTATCTTTTTAGCATGGGTGATTATTTTTGGTAGGGAACCCCGCCCCCCAGCACTGATACGTTGTGAAGAGGTCAGATGGGTCACAGACATTTAACCGCATATACAAAAGCAGGAGCATTTCTCTGCGTCACCCTGGCTCCCTGAGGCCCACCTTCTCCTTCTCCGTGTTCACCAGCTTCCTGTCGTCCCTGTTCTTCAGCTTCCCGGGAGCCTCGGCAGTCGGGATGGCCGAGTGGAAAATGAAGAGCTTGCCACTGCACTCCGCCGCCTGCGGGGCGAGGAGACCTCGTTGCGGCGGGGACGTCCGGGGGAGGCCGCCGCTCCGTGGCGGGCTGCCCGAGGAGGGGGCCGACTTACCCTCAGAGCCTCGATGCCGGCCTGGACGACGGGGGCAAAGACCGTCTCGCCTTCATTGGTGTCGGCAAACATGTCGGGAATCTGGTCTAACAGACTGAGGACACAAAACGCGAGACATCAAATGTAGCCGAGATGAATCTCGGGCCTGCCAGACTGGGTTGGCTGACAATCTGGCATGTTAAGGAATATAACCGTACTGAACGATTTCGATTTCATTCATTTGCATTTTTTTTTTACTGCATTTGCACGCAAAAAAATAAAATTGCATTTCCCCAAGACTGGATAATGTCATAATAGACAATTGACCAAAGGACAGACAGAAAAACATCACAGTAAATATTAGACAAATTTCACAATAACACGAAGGCAATAAAAATAGCAGCCAATAACATAATAATTTTTTAATACATTAATGGTAGTTATTTTATAATTGCTACTCCAGCCAATAATGTAATAACCAGCCAAAAATGTAATAACTTATTATATTATGCAGAAACAGTCATTCTGGAATTTTATTACCTTATTAGTAAGTTATTATATTAACGACATTTATTATATCAAGAACGGGAAAATTATTACGTTGCTAGCAGTTATTACATTATTGGCTGCTACAGAATAATAAAAAAATGATATATAAATATATATATTTTATATAAAGACGCCATTAATGTTTCAGTAGGAAATGTAAAGGGTTGGCCTTTGCAGTTCCACAGACGTACCTATGGATGACAGATCGTGACTCCTGGAAGCTGACAAGGAAGCCGTCAAGAAGGGGCAGGAACATCTCAGCCACGTCTGACACCACCATCATCTGGGGCTGGGCCAGGGCGCTCTTCACATTATAGAAGTGGAGGATTTTGTTGTAGGTCACGAAGCCCACCTTGACTGCCGAGCTCTCTGCACCCTCCTCCCTGGCCGAGACAGACAGGTGCTGAACTGTTACCCTCACAAGCTGTTCTACACATTTCGGTTTGTTGATGTTAATGCTGAACATGTGCTGTGTTACCTGTCAACCTTAATATCCTCCTTACTCATAGTTTACCTTAAGGACCAAAATGATCATTTGACCTTAAATGTTCCTCAGAGTCCTTAGCAGCATCTCTCAGCTTTCTATTCAAGTACTCAAGCACAGAAACAAAGTGTCCACCTAGCAACATCAATCCATGGATTCTGCATAACCGCTTACCCGATGCAGGGTCAGCGAGCGCTTGGAGCCAATCACAGCAAACACCAACACCATGTGACCTCTACATAGAATCTCAATCATCCCAGCAACACAGTAGTCAATGTTCACTGAATCCTGAGTAATACAAAGACTCCAGATCTCCAGATATTTAGAATATCCATATTCTCTGCTACAAGGATTAAAACACTACTGCATGCAGGAATGCTGTATCACACTGGTGATTAAGATATCACTCTTAAATGGCACCATAACTAACCCACACATCTAACAAGATGAGATACAAAGACATTGACACTGGTATTATTATTATTATTATTCGTAAGAAGAAGACCACTGAGAGAAGGACTGGGCGATATGCCCTAAAATGATATCACTATATTTTTAGATATCAATATTTATCATGATACTAAAAAAATCATACAGATGACAGTAACATATGATTTTTTTATGATTTTGCGTCTACCTGATTTCGATGACCAAACTGTTTCACTAATAGTTACTAACAGCAGGTGACTGGTATAATGACAAATTACGCCACAACAGACTCATACTTTAATGGAAATTGTGTAAAAATAGTATAATCAACAGTTAATGTACAAGAAAACAAGTGCTTAGGCTAAATATATATGATGTTTACGATATACGTATATATCATAATAGTCACAATATTCAAGTTGATAACGATATGCATGTTCATGGTGTGATATTTTATCGATATATATCGCCCCCACCCTAGCTAAGCGTATTTGAATATTTGAGTATTGAGTATTCCCAGAGCTAGAGTATGAATCCTAAGCTCACCTGGGAAGTCTCTCCAGCAGCCCCTTCAGCTCGTTACACACCAGTCGGACCAGGCCACTCTTGATGTTGGAGTAGGACACGTCGATCATAAAGATGAACGCAGGTGGATTCGGGGGCTTCTTGTCCTGAGCGGGAGAAGGATCAGTTAGCGGCCAGAGGTGTTAATTTAAAGTGACATCCATCACACCCGGGGTACTTTACAACAATGGAAAATGACACTGGGCAGCTGTCTGTTTGCTGTAACCCCAAGCTTGTTCTTGTGTGCATGTCTTTGTCTCATAGAGAGCAAAATGGGGATTAATAAAGTATCATTATTCGACTAAGTCTATCAGGAGAGTCATTTTGTTCAGGAACATGACCTGTACTTATCAAAGGTATTGCTCAAGTTAATGAACATAAAATAGGAACCTTGCAGTACTCTGGTGTGGCGATAAACTCATAGGAGCCCAGGGACAGCTCAGGCCTCTGGTAGACGTCCACCCGACGACCGACGTGATCCAGATGTTGGAAATAAAATGTTGGTACTGAAAGGCCACAGAAGGACAATTTCAACCGAGGCACCAACACAGCTGTACATGGGCCTCTAACGGAGAGCTGAATTTTACATAAAGAACACACCTCTCGGTTTAAGACACTGTCTAGACATTGGGCTTACTCACCTTTCCGTCCTTTTAATAGCTTTTCAGATTATCAGATTAAAGTGAGAGCGCAAGTTGAAGATCTTAATGTTAAACTCAGAGCTATTTTTACGGTATGCTCTGTAGAGTATTGCAATTTGCCAAAAAACATACTTAAGACGTTAAACAAAAGTTAAAAGTCCAGGTAGTGGCGGTGGACCACCCCATGGGGATGTACTCCATGACAGCTAGTGACTGCAAAGGCATGGGTGCGTGCGTGTGTTTGTGGGGGGGGGGGGGGGGGGCAGATTGACCTTCATTGACACAGCTGCAGAAGCCGCACTGGTACCGCCGCCCCCCGTCCATGAAGTGCATGAAGGGACACATGTAGGCCTTGCAGCGGTTGCAGCGGATGGGTCCGGCCTCGCCGTGGTCCACGGTGTACACGGGGGTCTGGACATTGGCGGGGGGGGGGTTAGGCATAAACGGCAGGAAGGAGAAGCCTGCCATCGTTCTGAGAATGCAGGCCACATCTGCCAGATCAGCTATCCACTCAAATCCGCTTCATATTCATATTTTAAACTGGCTATTTTCCAGATTGTTTCATCTAAAGTGACATATATTAATAAGAAAAAAAAACAAGGTCAGCCAGTCCCTGGAGCAAATGGGGTTAAGGGCCTTGCTGAAGGACCCAACGGTTACATCACTCTGCCGACCCTGAGATTCGAACCGGCGACCCTCTAATCACAGGCAAAATGTCCCAACCTACTTCCTGTAAATGATAATCATCAAACTAGTTATGCTCTTCAGAATTTTCAAAGCACTGATATATTGCCTTTATTGTATGATATTTATTAGATTAAACTCAGTGGTTGTGTTTAGAGGCTGGTTGTCTGCTCTGTGTTTCCTAACTCACTGCTGAGCCAGCCTGCTAGATTCTCATATCCTGTTATGGCTGTTTGGAGAACAGCCCCAAGACCTTTGCCCTCTGCAAGCAGAACTGATTGATTTTTCTGTCTCATTAAGCAACTGTGAAGTGTGAATAATAGACTCTTTACTGGACACTAGTTACATTACACTGGTTAATATTTTAATCAAATTTGCAGCAGACAGCGTTTTATTTCAAGCATCTTGCATTCAAACTGTTTAGACGTCCAATCAAAAGGGAGCATTATTTAGATTAAGCCTTTGCCGCTTGGATGGCTACATTTCATTAAAAATGTTAAACATTTTAAAATACATTTTCATTATTTTTTAAATTAGGGTGCATCAATTGCCATTAACCCATATATAGACATTAAAAATAAATCAATTATATATATTAAAAATATATAAATGCATAAATAAATTACACATATATATATAAACACACATCAAACTCCCTGCTCGACATGGCGAGCATGCAGTAGGTAGCAGGTCTCAGGTAGTATGGAAAGCTTTCAGCTTTAAATCACTTCTAGAGGACACCAAAGATTCAGTTCTAACTAGTGAGAATGGAGTTTCTGAATATCGGAAATACAAATGTTTGCATGTAACTGATATCAGAAATTCAATTTTGACAAGTTAAAATGCCAGTTCTTCATATCAGAAGTCCTACTTTAGCTTGTCAGATTCAAAACAATCTTATGGCAAGCCGATTTCGCTTTAATCTATTTCTGGAAGATATCACACATTCCATTCTATCTAGTTAGAATGCAAAGTCATGATATCAGGAATTAATTTATATCTATAGCTAAAGTGGCAGTTCTTGATGTCAGAAATTGTCTTTTAGAGGGCGTACCAGACCATGCACTGGGTTAGGGACAGGGTGTCCACAGTGGTCACTGAGGGCCTCGATGCTTTGCCGACGCAGAGCAGTCCTACCTCGTTCTTGGGGATGGGAGCGAGAGGCTTGATGGTGACTGCCAGGGGCACCTGGCACTGCTTGGCGAGGTCGGCGGTGCAGGGGAAGGAGTACACTGTGGAGCGCATGACTCGCGGGCTGGCATTGCCTAGAGACAGGGCGAGAGGTGATATTACCTCACATGTTTTACTGAGGATAGAGGTATCCAGTCTTAAGGACTACAACTACACATACATGATGCATATTATACAGATCACATTTCACATGCACAGACACTCACATATACAGTATGTTTGCTAGCTTTTAATAACCCTTACTTATCTGACTTACTTACTATCTATTCTATACTATCCTACACATATAACTATACAATATATATATATATATATATATACTGTATATACACTATCCTGTACTACATACAGTATATGTACAAACATACTATACTATAAGTTATATATTGTTCTTTTATATATTAGCTTTTGATTACTCTGATCCTGATCCATAGGATATACACTTATCTGTACTTAACTATACTATATAACTATATTACACTTAAGTATATATACAGTATATAAAATTATATATTATTGTAATATATTATAATATGAGTCACAGAACTTTCAATTACCTTGATCCTGAACCACAAAATCTGTAGTGACCAGTGGGGGGACCTGACCCCTGAGGTTGGTGGTGTAGATCTGCCCGCCACGCCTGGCCTGGTCGTCCTCGATCACTTGTGTCTACAAATGGAAAGGGAGAGCTCCCTAAATGGCTGCCATGGGGAAGAGCGGCCTGCCTTCTGCTGCGGGCACCTGGTATGTTGGTATTTTTCTAAGGAAGAGGGTGACAGACTGGGGCTGCATTCACTTTGGGTAGGGTTACAGATACAAAAAACTTACTCCACCAACCCTTTTTAAAGAATTAGATTACTTAACTCAAATTCCACTAATTAAGGGGCGTGTGGCCCAGCATGTTATGACACTCTGCCTGTAATCTGCCAGTTCAAATCCCTGGCTCAGCAGAGTGATATCATTGTTGGACCCCTGAGCTACCAATTGCTCCAGGGATTGTCTGCACTTTCTATCTCTATCTTGTGCCACTTTGCATGAAAGTATCGGCTAAATAAATAGAATGTACCGTCTCATTTCTTCTCCACATTGAATTTTTGCGGCTACAGATATCACAAACACTGAATATCCAGCAGATGGGTACAAGGCTCAACCCTTGCAGACCTACCGTGCTGGGGATGGAGTCGGGGTCCAACTTCTTCTGCGGAGGCCCCGCCATCTGTGCTGCCCCGGGGGCGGCGGCTCCAGGGAACCCAGGCAGAGAGCCGACTGGTTGGCCCCCGTATCTACCTGCCAGTGGAAAAGGTTCTGGTCACACTTACTTCCATAGCTCCAGGTAAACAAGCAGTCAAGCCAAACCAATCAGCACACAGGAAAAAGAAAAGACTGTTATGTCCCCATTGCATCTTCAGAGATGTTCTCTAGTGACCCCTACTGGTGGTAAAGGTCATAATCTGTAGAGATGTTTTCAACCTAAAAGCATGTCCCACAAAGCCCCTGTTGAAGGTGGAATGCTACAGACCCACAGAATATGAGTTGAATACAATGAAAATCGTTATTTGCAGCTCCGTCTAAAGAGTATTTTTTACTGATGAGAAGGTCCTACAGGGAGGCTGCATGAGAGCAGTATTCCATACTCCTTACCTTGCGGAGGCAGCAGTCCCAGTGGTGCAGATAATCCTGCAGGTTGCTGGAGTGCACCACTGCTGGGAGGGGGCGGGCCTGGGAAGGATCCAGGCATTCCCATTGGTGGGACTGTGCCCATGGTGCCCATGGCTGGGCCCACACCCATTGGAGGAGGACTCGTCGGAGGGGCCTGCAATGGCTGGACTTGTCCCAAGGGTGGTGAAGACATTGTCTGCAGTGCCATAGAATTCATAGGTGGCTGAGGAGCTTGCAATGGGCCTTGGCCTATAGAATAGGAGCCAAGTAGGTCTTGATAAATGCAGGGTCTTTGTTAGAGCTTTATGAAAACACTACAATGGAGCTTCTAAACAATCTAAACAATCTAAACAATAATATATGGCTTTACTCTTAAAGTCAACATGGTAAATACCTAAAATCTAAAAATCTTAAGACTTTTGAATATAATCCTTAGGTCAGTGTAATAGTGGACCTCTTTTCAACATTTTCAAACCAAGGCTATGAGAATGACACACAACGCCAGATCAAAGGTGATAACAGTGCAGAGTTAAGTCAGGCCACTGTGTTTCAGAGATTACCACAGCAATAGAACCTACCATATCCACCAATTTGCATGCCACCCATCCGATTGGTCAGCTGCTGTGTGGAAGCTGGTGTGGGAGCCAATCCGGGACCAGTGGGGAGAGGGTAGGAAGGCGGGGAGGGGGCTGAGGTAGGAGGGGGGAACCTGGGGGAGTAAAATCCATGTGGGGCAAAGCAGACAAGGCGCACGCACTGCAAGCCTTAAACGTGCTCATCGCGATGTCTGTACCTGTGCTCGTGGGCACCGTTGTGCAGACCATTGGTCATGAACTGGCCAGTCCCTGGAGGCAGAGGCACGCCAGATCCAGGAGATGCAGGTGTTTTGAACGCGGCTGTAAAAAAAAAATTAACAAACACTCCTGACATCAGAAAAGTTGTCTTGAGTAAGCATCCAAAAATAAGAATGGAGTCTAATGCTTAGAGATGAGGAAACTGGGGTATGTCACACATTGGAAGCACAAACCAAAATGAATAACAGAATCAGGGTCGTACCTGGAGTTGGAGCGGCCGGTGCCTGGGGCGGGACCCCAAAGTGCCCGTAGTGAGTCTGTGAGTGTGAGGCACCGTAGGCACTGGAATAGCTACCGATGCCTGGCTGGGCTTGAGAGAAACCAGCCACGTAACCCTGCTGATTCATTGTGCCGGGTCCCGTTTAGACTTTTCTCATCCCAAACCAAGAACTGGAAACAAAACACAGGTCATTTCAAAATTTCAATCCCATTTTCCCACCTTAACATTCCAAATGGGATTTAAACAGGGATCATTGCAAAATATAACGCACAAAGCCAACATTTAGAGATGATAATAAGGGGTTTATGTCTGTCTGCATTATCTATTATTATCCAGAATCCGTCTCCATAACAAACTCACATGGAAAACATACAGTAGGCTGTAGTGCAGTGTACATGTCAACATGTGTTTGTCCATTTCTAGAGAAAAAGTGTTAACAAGTATATACATATAAAACACATTAGTGATCTGAGTTAAACACACACACAAGAAACAATTAATTTGTCTCATTGCAAACACAACCACATGCCATGACATATCTCGACTGTACCAGTTCAGAAGTCATAAGGGGCGTCAGAATTGTTAGCAAGGAAGGATTAAGGTTATTAAGGTAATGACAAGCTCCACCTTCAGCAATCTGAACACGGTGTCATATCGCACACGGAGATCAGCACCAATGACGTGCAGATCATTCGCTTGCATATGTTAGATCATAACTACTCAGTTAAGGAGGGCCGCACGGGGCTTTGCGTCAAGAAACAGCTTTACGCAGATTTTTAAAAATGGAAACTATCTGAATCAGCTGCAGTACGACTTTTGATTTTTAGATCATCACAGTTATTCACTTTTTGAGGTATAACTTTTTTCTTTACAAGAATTTTGCACGCAGCAGTAACCGTATGTAGGATCCGTATGACGGGACTGAGCAAGACACGTCTAATAAATTATATAATATTATAGAACAGACATACATGACCCGTGATAGATAATTATATAAAAGGTTTTATACAGTCAGCTTACATCTCCGGTGTGATAAGACGCGAAAGCGCAAATGATTCTTTCAAAGTTTCCCCAAAAACTTCTAGTATCGTTGCCACGTCAAAGATAACCATGACATATAGTGGGTACATCGAAAGGAACATTAAACGGCTTAATTCCACATATAAGCGCTGTATAATTAACAACATAAAAATAACAATCTGTGCCAGGAAGACAGTATTCAGACACAACTGAAACAATCCATCACAACAAAGTTACATATAAAAGTAGCAGGTAAAAGTACATTTAAAAAAACTGCAGTTTCCTGAAGTTTCATTTTGGTATAATTTAGAAGCTGCCGAGGCGCCGGTGATATTTACCTGATTGTAAGGTCCAGCTGGTTAAGGTTCAGCACGGTGCGCAATGTAAGTGTGAGCTGAATGCCACGTCAAACTCCACCAGCGGACCGGTGCCTATGTCCACAGTGCAAAGCCCCGGCTCTGACTGCGCATGCGCACAGCGGCCAAAGGGGATTCCGAACACGTCAGCGCCGGGTCCAGCGCGCACCATCGTAAACACTATACAGTATGTCATACGGCATAATGCGGCTATTAATGCACGGTGAGGCTGAATTCAATTCAATTAATAGACTTGCTCTGCGTGATGGTTGATGCATTTTTAAAATTTAAGTCAATCATCCAGTGGGCGGAAAGGAATAGTTTCGGGAAGTCATCCTAATGACAGAGAAATTTACGTTCATGATCAGAGAAGTGTATGATATAAAATACATATGTTATGGGGGGTGGGGAGTAAGAGTTTAATAATCCAAGGTTTTAATAAATACCTTTTTTGTTTACAAATGAAAGTTATGCAAATGATACGGACGTACGTATACGGCGACCGTTTCCCTTCGTATAACGTGTCTGCATTATAACGTGGGCAGCAAGCGGGAGTCCCAGCAAATACCGCTCTGCCAGCAGACCTACGAATCACCCAGCGGGGGCTGTCGCACCATGGGGCTGTCAGGTAGGACTGTAAGAACTGCATTTTTGTTTTTAAAATGTAAATAAAAACAGGATGCAATGATTTGCTAATCGCCCATATTTAATTGAAAATAGAACAAAGACAACATATCAAATGTTGAAACTGAGAAATTTAGTTTTTATGACAAATACATGCTGAATTTGAATTCGTTGCCAGCAACACGTTTCAAATAGTTGTGACAGGGGCATGTTTACCACTGTCTTGCATCACCTCTTCTTTTTACAACACAGAAAACGTCTGGGAACCGAGGAGACGTGGTGAGGAGACCAGTCACACCAGAGTTAGTGCAGCGAGTCGTAATTCCAGGGACCCGATTCTCTGTGTTGCTGCCCCCTACTGGAAAAGAAAAAAAAATAAACATTAATATTGGCTACTGTTCAGTTTGGCATCTGAGGCACGACACCTGTCTTTGCATCTCAGGTAGTATGGTGTGTTAAAGATTACTGCTACAGGAACAAGAAATAAGCCAGACCAGTAGATTAATTTTGGGAACCTCTTTAGTTCACTTTCATCGGCCTTAGACCTCAAAGCCAAATGCACTTCATGTATGATGTTGACATCGTGGCTGTATACAGTGTCAAAGGAACCTCACCTCGCTGGGCTTCAGGGTGACTAAGCTGTAGAACCCATCACTGGCTGGAGTTGCAGCAGCAGAACATCTAGAGGACATCTACTGAGAGGATTTAGCTGTTTAGCATGGAGGTACAAAACCAAGCATTGTGCAGGAACCACAAACCCATAATGTCTCAAGCCTCCCCCCTCTCTAAAATCTCTCTAATGCCCAGTAGGCAGAAGCAAATGGAAAAATAACTGAATGATTGTGACATTTCATGGGTATCATGATGAGTCTAACATCTAAGTATGATGCACATGGATTTGACAGATCAGCAGAGCTGTAGGTCTGCCTGTCCAGTTAGTACCTTATTTGATCTTAATCTGTCATTGTGGTGTCCATCCTAAGCCTGCACTGAACACCGATTTACATACTATCTTCTTACCTTTGGATCTGGCTCGTCAATGACGCTATAGATGGCATCAACAGCAGGCTCTTTAGAAGACTGAGGGAAGAACACATTATGACCAAGAGTCTCAATGGAACCACCTGTCCATTCTTTAGCTGACAACATCACTGTTGGTGAATTTGGTTATAGTCTGATATAGCAGTTGATGATTTGTACATTTGCAGATATTGTCTAGTATGCTTATTTTTATTTGCATTTAGAAAACATTTCACCGCATTGTAAAATGTATTATACAAAAGACACTTTTTTAACATATAGAGAATATTATTTGTTTTTTACATTTCTGCTCATTGTTCAACTAGAATAAAAGTCAAACCTCAGCATTGAAACTGTTATGCCTCACATCAGTTTTATGTAATCTTTTTGCAGGACCAAATGCAGAGATAAACTTCCTAATAGGTTAGTGAGTGTGAAAAACTTTGCTTTCTTAAAAAAACACAAAACGCAGAATTTCCCCTTATTAAATATTAACTTACTTTGAATTCTGACCATCCCGGAATTTGGTTCCCGGTCATTTTTTTCCCTATAAGGAGAGAAAATGAGGAAAAAATACTAAATTATTCTGCTCACACTAATATATCTGCTCTTAGCTGATACAGTTAATTTGCTATGTGACAGACACATGGTTGTTCTCTCTTAAATAGCAAATACATATATCTGAAAATATTACCCAGTCTAATAGTTTTGTAAGAATATCTACACAAATGTACCTATATAAGTGACTGACATCTCAGCTGAAATTGTATACATCCAAGACACCCGATTACTGGCCTGTGCATGCAGGTAACCCAGTTAATGATGCCCAGATGGCCCTGGTTAGAATAATTAACTTGTTTAGGGTTTTATAGGTTTAGCTGGGTGAAAAACTCAGTGGTTCAGAGGAAATTCTGCAGCATCATGGAGGAAGTAATGGTGTGATTTCCTGTTTGCTTGATAGCAGTTTTTAGTTCTGCATTGTTATTAGTCTGTGTGGGTGTGACAAAATGTTCTTTTTAATTTTACTGTATGACCCTGTGTGTCTGAATCCTGCTGCCTGAGCCCCTGTCCAGCCTTCTTTGGAAAAGGATAAAAGCA
>JAODKL010000051.1:2396293-2413274 GCA_026780765.1 Petrocephalus schoutedeni
GTTTTGTCCCCCCCCCCCCCCCCCCCACACAACCCACATACCCCCAGGATTCAGGCGCAGCGAGAGTCAGCTGGAGAAGCAGGCTAAGGTGGCCAAATCTAAATGTAAGCGAATTGCTCTGCTGCTCACTGCCGCACCCAACCCCAAAAGCAAGGGGGTGTTGATGTTTGAGAAGCACAAAGAGAGGGCCAAGAAGTTCACACTGGTCAGCTACGGGACTGGGAAGGAGGAGCTTGAGTCTGACGAGGAAGACTACCACAGTATCGAGGTGACCTTCCTATCTAACGGAGAACTCCGACTTGACGAAGAGTCCTTTGCTAATGCCCAGGGCTACAAGATTTCCGTGAACTTTGACAAGGATCCCTCGCCGTTCAACTCAGACGAGAAGCTCGACCATCGGGTAGGGATGGAGTGCCTGCCGGAGACGAAGGGCAAAGGCGCTCTGATGTTCGCCAGGCGTCGGCAGAGGATGGACGAGATCACCGCTGCGCACGAGGAAATGAGGAGTAAGGGGATTCCGGTGGAGGGCCTACCGGGGCCAGAAAGCACGGCGCTGTACCATGCTGAGGAATATCCCCATAAGCAGGCTCCACACAGCCAATCCCAGGTGGTCAGTTTGGATGTGGCCGTGCAGCAGCGCCAAGCTCCGCAGTACCCTCCCACTATGAATGGTACGGCTCATTATCAGCCCGGCGACGTGCAGAAGTTCCAAGTTCCTAACAGGACGGCCCTGCCCTTCTCAGGAGTCCCCAACAGAGTGGCTGCCCCCTTTTCACCTTCACTGAGCACCCCTAGCCCAGTGTTAGATCAACCAGACTATTCAGACGGCAAACATAGAGTAATTCCTCCTCCAGTTCCCGTCAACATGCGCCCTCAGGTCCTGTCACCCACCGACAGGGAACAGATCGTTTCCCGGGATGAGCGCATCTCAGTGCCGGCTATCAGGACTGGGATGTTGCATGATACGAAAAAGAGAGGTGCAGCCAAGACGGCCTTTGGTTCTAAAGAGTTCTCCACAATGTCAACTCTGAACCTTCCAAAAGGTGACAAGAGGGCTGGCTTTGAGTTGAGTGTAGAAGAAGACTTCCTTAGTCTAGGTGCTGAGGCCTGCAACTTCTTGCAAGCTCCAACCGTCAAGCATAAGACTCCACCACCGGTCGCCCCAAAGCCTAGCATTAACCTTGCTTCTCCACCTTGGTTAACAGAAAATACCCAGTTGCCTTTGGATAGTGGAATTCCAGCACCAGCCATTGCACCTACTGCGAGCCCTGCACAGCTCGGCTCTCCACAACAACACACCACCACAAGCACATGGAATCCCCCTGAGCTCCATCCACCGCTCCAGCAACCTGTGAGTGCCTGGGCTGCTCCCGAGCCGAAAATACAACCACCTCCATGTGCTGCTCCCTGGGGTACGTCTTCGCATCAAGCACCAGCCCAGCCACCTTGGGCTGAGCAGCGTGCTCCAGTGACTACCATGTCTCCGACTCAAACCCAACTCAGGAATTCATGGAATCAGCCTTACGTCTCTGCTAAATCTGTCGCTTCTCATCTCTCTACGAGTACCTATGGCTCAAGGGTTCTCTCGGTTGGCGGTGCCTCCTCAGCTAGGGCTATGAGCCCAGCTTCAGACATGCCCACCATGAGGGGTAGAGGAGCCGAACTCTTTGCCAAAAGACAGTCGCGCATGGAGAAGTTTGTGGTGGACTCAGAGACAGTGCAAGCGAACAAAGCCAGGGCCCAGTCACCATCCCCTTCTCTCCCAAGTGCCTGGAAGTATTCATCCATTGTTCGAGCACCACCCCCTACATCATACAATCCCCTTCTGACCCCTTCATACCCACCTGCAGCAGCCAAGCAGCCCCCACCTCCCAGCGCACCCACTAAACCTAAGAGCATCGAGAAGGAGAAACCAGTGCCCAAGCATCTTAATTCCTTGGACGTCATGAAACATCAGCCGTACCAGCTGAATGCTTCCCTCTTCACATATAGTCCTTCTGTTGAAGAAAAAGCTACCCCTTCTGTTACTCAGGTCTCTGCCCCTACTGGCCAAGCATCAAAGCCCACTGGACCGGTGAGTGTTCCTTACCCTTTTGCCTGCCAGGCACAGAAGCAGCATCCAAGCCCCCCAAAACCCCACCCGAAAAGTAGGGTGCTTCTTCCATCACCCACCTTGCATGATGGTCCTCACAGCTACGCTCCAGCCACTTCACACCTGCCGGTTTCTAACATCTCCGCAGCCCTGAGCTTCCCGAAACCCTCGAAACCTCAACCGGCCTCTGGAGTTGCCAGGTTTGGGGCTCCACGACCCAAGTTTTCTGCAAAAAAGCCGGCTACGGCAACCAAGCCGTGGAAGCCAATAGTCGTGAGGCAGTAGGCCATGTCGGATTGCAGTTAACAGTGTAATCAAAGTGACAGGCACTTCAAACCTCATCAAGTTACTAAGAACCTCAACCCCAACGTTCACAGGAACCTTTATCCTGGTGAAAGAATGTAATAATAATGATTCTAGTGCAATACAAAAATAACAATTGATTTTTCTGTATGCTATCTATCCTGTGTATTAGTCATATGCAGCAAGCTTTACACAAGGTTGGAAAAAATTGCTCTGAGGATACCTAAACATTATTAGTTTATTATTACATAGATTTAAGGCCATCCTTCAGCAGGATAGCTGGGTAGTGTTAGTCAAGTATAATTTCAGCATAACTGCAGAATTCAGCTTAGGATTATTCAGCTGCTGTGTTGACTAGCAGCTAATGGTCGCAAAATAAAACAAAAATAAAAAAATAAGGATAAGAACTGATCCTCAGAGCTTGAAATGAAGGGAGTTCATATTTTAAACGGAGAGGGAAAAGATGCAAATAAGGAAAATGCACACGTAATTTATTTGTGTTTATTTATTTGTCGGCCCAATAACAGCTTGATGGGTTTATTGGCTGTAATTTGTAAGTATTGATCCCTGCTGTGATTTTTATGACTGTGCAGTGAGAGTGAGCGTAGGAATGTCCGAGGGGAGGTAGGATTTATAAAGGGAAAGCAAATGTTGACCAGATTAAAGAGACAAAAGAGATAGGGATATCGTTTATTGAATTTTACTAAGGGTCGCAATAAATAAGAATGTAATTACAAAAGATGGAGTTACTGTCTATACTGAAAATGCTGTTTTTCCACACACTGCACATTATAAGCAGCGAACTGGAAGCAAAGACCCTCATTGCATGCAGAACATGCAAGTATAGAAGCTCACTTAATTGGTGGCATTTAGTAAACGTTTGGGGCTGAGACGTAGTAATAGCGATGTCGCTATGGTTAGGTGCTAAGGGGAGGTTAGCGGAAGGGACAGTGCAGTTATGGCCCTCAAACAGTTGTGTTCCCTCGATACGTGAGAATATGTGAACTTCACTGTAATTGTGTCTATACCCCATACAGAGAACGCAAGTCGTGAAATTTCAAGTGCTTCCAACACTGTTTTTTATGCGAGATATTTTTGCATCATTTAGCTCTTAATCAGTACCAATTATGCAAAATATGTCCCCCGTTTGAATTCTGTGCTACACGAGGCACACTAAACCTGCCTGTGAATCCGCTGACATTTCAACCATATGTAAATGCTCCTTCTCAGAATCAAAATTGAACATGTCTTATAGTATGATTTTTTTTTTTTTGTTTTTACTATAGGCTCTTATTTGTTTATTTAGCGGACGCTTTTATCCAAAACGGCACAAAATTGAGCAGTGAAGATGAAATTGGGGGTTAAGGGTCTTCCTCAAGGGCCCAATGTTGACATCACTCTGTGGACCAGGGGTTTTGATCTGGCGACCTTCCGATCAGAGACACACGCCGCCCCCATAATTCTGCTCATGGGCTCCGTCCCTCCTCAAAGGATCCCATAACGGCCGTCTCTTAAGTCCGCACCGGTCTATCAGGCTACAGGCTACTCTGCTAGTGTTCATTCCATGGCGTCTTCACAACACGCGCTAAGACCCTGATACCAAAGCACAGCTGCACCTGGGTTAGTAACTCCTGCCTCCGTACTAAAGAGCTGTAGAAGTGACTCTTGTCGTCTGTTCTTGTTCTTTTTTTCCTGTTATTCTGATGTGCTTCTCACCGTTTACTTTCCACTGCTTCCAGTCTGTACTATTAAAGACCTCCTCCACCTGTCTCTCTCTCCTCCTTCTCTGACTTTCCTGTTTGGCGTGGCGGCATGACGGGGCGGCGGCCTGCATGACTTCCCAGCCTCTCGTTGCACACCCCCACCGTCGGCGCACCTTCTCCCTTTGACTCCTTTGAGTCTCCCTGACAATTTGACTTTAATTCAGATCTATCAATTGCTCTCATCCCAGAATGCGCCGACTGCACATTTTCACTTTGTTACAACGAGTGTCCTGAAAAAACAATTAAAATAAGATCAAAATAATTTTATTTACATATTTAAATATTATAATTACTAAAGCTCGAGGAGAATATAAAGTCATATAAGAGAGATACATTTACTTCGATCCAGATTAGAAACATTAAATTAACATTTCCCTGACGTCTGTCATTTTATTTTTACTCACTGAAATAATTTCACCTGCTCGCCAATCTGATTTGCTACTGGCCTCATCAGTCAGGGCCCAGCATCTGCTTTCCTGCGCCGCAGAGCGGGCCCATTAGCATTCGCACGCTATCAGAAGTTCAAAGCTACATTTTGGCCCCATTAGTTTACCAGGGTAGAGAATAAACATAGGGATAGGAAGCTAACCAACGTCTATTAATAGCCGAATGCTCAACATCTTGAAACCATGCTGTCCTTATTTAAAAGTCTGCCTCTGACTGATAGGATGAATTCCTGCCAGAGGATCTCAGAGCAGTGACACATGGAAAAGCAGCTCTCTTCCTCTCCGATTACATGTTTATTTTGATTAAATTGGTGAATCAATAGTGACGAGGTTTATTTCTGGCTAAACGGACCTCTGAAGTTAACGAGTTATGTTTGGAGCGTTAGTACTAAAATCCATGCATGTCATCGTTGCGTCATACAGTCCAAAGCTTATTTTAAAGATGTGATGCTTGAATTTAATATCAGCGGGAGCTCAGTAGAAGCTAGAGCCAGTGACTATATTTAGACAGCTTTTAATCTTCGGACACGTAGTGGGATCAGATGAAGATGAGTGTATGTGCGTAATCATATTAAATAATTTATAAAATCAAAGAAAAAAAATCCAAAGTGAAATTCTTTAAGCAAAGACACGTGTAAGTGCATTAAAGAAGACTCTCACTCTAATTGACTTTAAATAATTTAAATAATTGCGTTATTTGCACATATAGGTTTTTTTGCTAAGAATGGAACAACTGTATGAAAAAAAAGCTAGAATAAGTGGACCAGAATAAACCACTTGAGATCTGAAAGTGGAAGATGGTACACTTCACTGAGATGTGGTAGATGTAATGTGCTCTACTGGGCTGGCTGTGGTTTTCAAACAGGAAGTCGAAACATCTTATGCTGCAGTCCTTACACTAGTTCACCAGATGGTGGTAGCAGACACCCTAGTCCAGCTGCCTGCCGCACACATAAAACACTGCAATCTATTGCAGCTTGACATTATGTACATTCAGCAACATCTTACCCAGCGACGTCACATGACACGGATTCTGGAATCTTACCTCTCGCTGGTCCTGTAGCATTAAAGTGTCCGATCTCCTGTGCCTCCAAAAGGGTTTATTTACAAAGAAAACAGAGAATAGTCATCCAGTGTGGTTAGCATGCTTCAGATTTAAGGCGTTACCACATTATAAAAGAATGTTTTGTTTGTACACTTCTCTGATTCCGGCGCCTTAATAGGTCATAAACAACACACCTAAAACACAAAATGAGCATGTAAACAGGTACAGTATGTAAAGGTTCTATTTATCAGGAATTGCCTAAGCATTCTCCATGACTGTTATGTTAGGGGCACTTATGGACCAAAAAAGTCTGAATTAATTTAGTCCGAATGGCAGCACTGGCCTCAAAAGTTATGTTTAATGTGTTTGTCTTGCTACTTTGTCAGTGTTTGTGAAAGTAAAATCGAAAGGAATGTCCAATACCAACACGTCAATATTCAGACCCTCACCTGATCAGAACATCTGCAGCTAATCATAACACTGTTACATATAGATTGTTATAATGTTATAATGTATACAGTACAACTTGGGGTTATTTTACAAACACCATCTAATATAGTGAAGAGCACAAAGCACAAAAAGTAATTCAAGTTAATGAACAAAAGACAAATATGGTTGGGTGGAAGCCATTCTGGGTCGTAAGTGCACGGTGTGGCATGTAGAACAATGTGGAAAATGTTTCTCCTAGGGTTCCTGCAGGAGTTACTCTCTGAGTCTCCCCAGAAGGCTGCCATCCATGTCATCCAGGCTCGGTTTCGAATCCGGCTCGTCTACTCCAGTGTTCGAGCCCTCATGGGATCCCCTGGAACGGCAGACCTCGTGGCAGGAGAAGACGTCCAGGCCCGCTGGCCCCTGGGAGTCCGCCGGCCTGCCATTCGAGCAGAGGAGGAGGAGTGAAGGCTTCTACCCAGCATCTCCGGCCTTTTTCGCCCCAGCTAAGAGCCCATTGTCACCCCCGGCCTCATCCGCCCAGTACGGGCCGTCCTACAGGCAGTATCAGTCCCGGCCGTCTATGCAGGAAGACAGCATCAGGTACAGCGGGTCGAGCTCTGGCCTCGGAAAGCCGGTCTGTCAGCCGGTCTACAGACCTGCATGTGGCGCAGTCTGGAGACAGTAGGGCAGTAAAATTAAGCGCAAGCCCATCAAACATAACAGACAAGATGGAAACCAGAGCCTCAATCTTAGGAGATACCAGATACATATTTAGACGATTATCCATTCCCTATTCACTATTTATAGGAACATTGACATTTCACATCAAGTAAGGAGGGGACACACCGAGATATTTTCTTGCCAGAAATGAAATCATAATTGATGTTCAGAGGCAAGCTTGGGCGAACGGGAGGTGAATGATTTTCCAGCCTACATGCTGTGATATGATAGGTGTAGCGATAGGCAGAGAGCTGTCACATCGGGCTGCGCCACGTCATGCGGGCATGATCATAGAGGGACACCGCCGTAAATAAGATCAGGTCAAGCTAGCCCCTCCTTACAGTCACATGGTGTTGTGTGCGCCTTTCCACTTCTTGTGTATGTAAAGGTTATTAGTATTCTGGGTGGCAGAACGCTCTAACAGTAGCCTGATGTGGCGTTTCCTTGGACACCATCTGCATTCTAAAATCGCTGTGAACTCGTCTCGGTGATGCACCGCTTGGCTCGTAAGATCAATGCACCCGTGTCCCATTAGCATTTTTCATTCAGCCAAAGAAAACATCATTTCATGACCCGAGTATGACGGGAAGTTATACAAATGAACCGTTTCCCTCCGAGGATAAAGTGCGCTGATGCTCGTAAGAGGTGCTCGAAAGATGGATCGGGGTGAAGATCAACTGACGAAGGGGTTTGGAGAAAGTTAATAGCGAAAATAGGCAGAAGAAGAAAGTCTAATGAGACTAAAAAAAATAGTAATTTGTGACAAAGCTTTTAGTTACACAGTAAGAGAGAGGGATAGAGGGACAGTCAGACAGGCAATGAGGAACCAAGAGAGTATAAAGTGCCCCCTACCTGTACAAGAACCGACCAGAGACATGAAGGTTAGAGTAGATAGTGTCCAGTAGATGTCACCCACTTAAGAGTCTGTGTCGACTGCACCACTTCAGGATGGTGCCTGATATTCTGAGACTGAGTTTGAGGCTTATGGAAAGAAAAGCATAATTTCTGATGGGGCAGATTAAAGAATGGTGTTCTCAGAGTATCTGCAGGTATGCCTATCACGGCTTCCTGGCACGTGAGCTTTCATTTTAAAGTCTTATGCAAGTTTTAATTTTATTTTTTGTGAATTGCAGTGACTGGTAACCTCACAAGATGTGTTCACACAGTTTGAAAATTTGGGTTACATATGTTCGTAAATCACGGACCTTGGTATGCCCAAGTTATGCCCTTGGTAGGACTACTAGATTACTTTGACCCAGAGCAGGCTGGTGACAAAAACAATACAAAAAATATATGAAATAATATTACAATACTGATTTTTTTTTAGTGTTGTAAAATGACAATAAAATTCTTCAAATAAAACTCTCATTTCATAATTATAATATTATTTCATAATAATAATCACAACAATACCCCAATGGACCAGCTTCCTCTGCTTTGCACACATTTTGACATTAAGTATACATATTTTACTTGCACAGACTCATATACACCTTCCAGCTTTCCCACCATTATTTGTACGACTACGATACGTTACAGGACACCACATTTTCAATTTGTTTAAAAAATTTCATTTTCATACGATTTAATCCACACTTCTCACAAAACCACACGTTTGGCTTTAAATCCACATCGAACTAGCAGCTTCTCTGGCTGCACATAAATAGTATTGCTATTTTTGTGTGATTTCTAAAGTGTGTAATAAGTAAGTAATGATTTGAAACAGTTGATTAATTATGTGATGTTTTATGAATGGAAAAAGACAAGGATAATTACTGTCTCCAGTGCTGTTTCCATGGTATTTAATGAAAGGTCTGTCTCTGCTATTTATTACGTGCAGTGTTTCTGCCGCTCCGTGGCACGAGCCTTCCCACTCGATGTTGGGTCGTCAGGGACTTCGGTGCTGACCGCTCGTTTGAGGCCACCGCTCAGCCTAAAATATTCTGAAAGCATGAAAAACTTACAGCGAATGGCCTTTGACTGATACTTTCCATTTTAATCATGCTAAATATAGAGCATAATGACGTGACAACATTTTACTAAAATGACTCATCGCAATAAAAATAAAGAAATAAAAAAAATTACTTCTAAACAGTATTTAGTGGGTAGCTATGAATGTAGCACATTTTGCACTGTCTGAAAGAAGTGATGCAATTAAACACTTTACAACGTGCTCACAGATTCATTGTGCCCAGCTGTGTTATTTATGTGACGTTGTGTGGAAAGTTATGTGACATCAGACTTATCTGAATCCCACCCCTCTAGACAGGGCTGCAGATCTCTGACGTACGGAGCTATATAGAACCCCCATCTGATATTTTCTCAGACATTGAGGATATGCCATCAGCTAATATTTATTTTTTTGTATCAAACATAACAGCAGTCACAGTATTAATTTCTGAAATTATACCACTGGCCCAAGAAATATCTAATCCTGACAGTACAGTATGTTATCAGAAAATCACCACACTTTATTTGTTTGATCTGTAGTCATATTTTTTAGACTGACCATAGTAAACCACAGTAAACTTGGTTACTGCTAACATTGGGAGCTAGATTTTTTTAATGTAAATGTTGGCTGTTCTTTGTGATGAAAGCTTCACGCTAATCCTGCTACTGTGAGAACCTTTGAAAAGCCAGGGATACCTGTAGCTTTCCCAAACTATATATATTTTTTTACACGGTATAAAACACCCCCGCTGTTCTGAAGGCTCCTCAGCAGTGAATGGTTGGGATGGAGAAGATAAGGAAATGTCAATGGAAGAGCAAGAACCTTCAACCGTTGTTCTGGACTGCAGCGTCTGCTTGACTGGTTACACATAACAGATGCAGTATTAAGTTTAGCTACTGGGTTTATCAGCAAAACACATTTCTATATTTGAATAGGAAACAGTGGTTGATGAATCAAATGAAATGTTATTGAAAGTGAAATGATTAATTGTCATTGTTAACACACCAAAGCAAACTACAACGAAATGTGTCCTCTGCATTTAACCCATATGTGACACTGTGAGACATAGCAGTGGGCAGGTAATTCAGCACTCGGGGAGCAGTGTTTGGGGGCGGTATCTTGCTCAGGGTACCTGAGTGGTGCCTTGAGGGTCGGGGAATTGAACGTGCTACCTTTCAATCACAAATACGCTTCCCTAACCATTAGGCCAGCACTGTCTTGAAACTGAGCTGATTAAAAATATGGACCAAAATGAAGATATGCTGATCACACGGCCATATATCATGATGTGTGTTTAAAAAAAGGACATTTGGAGACTTCCAATAATTAAAATAGGCTAGCAATAAAAATATTAAAATAAAGTATGCTGTTAACTTCAGTGGGGTGAAAGGTGATTCGTGTAATATTATTGGCCAAGAAAGCATCTGCTGTCCACTGGATACAATTCTTCTTCTCTGGCGAGTTCTCATAAATAAAGTGGAGGTTTTTATGATAGCAAAAGCAGAAACCTAGTCTAAACTGGTTACCAAGGAGATTAATAAAACTGCCAAGGGGAGCCAGAAGTGCAAACTTATACAGACGCTAACCATCACAGGTTAATATCATTGCAGAAATATATATGCGGGTTAAGTGCCACTGCAAAAGTGTTATGTGGAATTTTAATGAAGTTCTGCATGCAGCTTTTAGCTCACCATTTAAAACTTGTGGAAAAGGATTTCTGGTTTTATATCAGCTGCTTACAGTGTTCTGGTCCAAATCCATTCTCTCCCCCAATTGTACAGTTTTTCTGCAGACTTTTATCCTAAGCGACATACTTTTTTTATCCTAAGCATTTTTGAGAAAGCAGGCTCAGATAGTCCCCAGAGTAACTGGAAGGTTAAGGGCCTTACTCAGGGGCCCAGCGGTGATATCACTCTGCCGACCGCAGGACTTGAACAGGTGACCTTCTGATCGCAGGCACAGTGTCGGAACCCGCTGAGAGCTACGGTCCATCTCTACCTCTACTTCACAATTTAAGATATCCTGTTTAGGGATGTACACTCCTCGCCCCAGCAGCTGCAGGCAATTCCCTACTGCCGATTTCAAGTTACAAAATGTACTAGCTAATGTTTGCATAAGAATTTCCATGCTACCACCTCTAAACACTCCTGCAAAGCCAGCTGCTCTCTCCCATTGCTATTCCAAACACATAGCAGTGCCCGTATAGTCATTTATGACAATCCCGGCTGAGCATTTGACGCTAAGCTGATAGGCAGTGCATCTTTATGAAACTAAGTCTTAATATCATTTCAGCATGCACTTTTCTAATAAATTTTAGAATAGGCACCGTAAAGCTAAACTGTCCTCGACTGACATTAAAATTCACCAGTCCAAACACTCCTACTCAACTTATATAAACACGAGCATTTTATTTAAATATGATTTCCATAATGGTCATATTTCAGAAGATCTCATATTGCAGTTTAATCTTAAAATGTGCTTGCACAGATTTGTTTGCACTTTAGATACTTATTTGAAATGCATGCCTAGAATGATGCGGTATTTATTGTACTGTCCTAATCAATCGGTTAGCTTAATGTGTCTTTTTAATGGTTTTTTTTGTTGCTGCTTCATTTTCAAGCCTTGGGCGATTGTTCTTTGTCTCAGTCAGGAGTTTGCTGCAGCATAATGTGAGGCACGTATCAGAGTGCTTTGCTAAAATAACATGGGAACAGTTTAGCGACATTATCTGCACTTCAGCTAGCTAGCGGAATGTAAAGCACTTCACGCATTATTATATTACACTGAAATTACAATATAAATCCTTATATCTGTCAATAAGCTAAATAAATAAAGACAATTCAATAGCTCTAAACACCGCCATGGTGACAGAACAAATTGTTCGGAAGATCCGAAAATTGGAGGCACTTAAAATATAAATAGTGCCGTTTATTTCATCTTGACATGATGGATTGCGAACAGGAGCATTGTAACCAAGTCAGGCACTCTGCTCTTTGTCTCCAATGTACATTCCCCTCATATCCCCGGGCAGGATGGGAAATCTCGCTACATGCAAGTATTCGACATGGGTCTTGCAGCTATGGAAATGCCCCGTCAAAAGGCCGGTGTCACGGTTTCCGGATCCCACTTCCCAAAAAAGAAGGAGCGATGAAGTGCGAACTGTCAGATAAGTACCTGCTGTCTTTAGTGAGGAGGGTTTTGCAAGAGTGGCCTGTGTTTGTTGGGGGTGGGGTGACCTTGGGCCACTGCGTCATTCCCCGTCCAACTCGGATAAGGCTCGGCCCATATCACCCTGAATAAGCCCCGCCCCTTCCACTTTGACCCCCACCTGGCCCCGCTACCCACACTCGGCTGGGCTGAGAATCGGGCCTGGGGGCATTCGTTTCCACCACCCGAGAACCCACCACTGTATGGATCCCCAAGGCCTGCTGAGGTGGATTCCATGATTTGGGCGCCTGTTTCTATGTAGGTGAGCCCGGGGACCTAGAGACCTACATGCTTATAGATATAGCAGCCATGATAAGCCTTGACCACTGACCTGCTGTCACGCATGCAAATACACTGACATCCACACACAGAGTGCTTAGAGTGTTTGGGGGACTCTATATTTAGCCGGCTGATGTGAGCCACATACCAGCAACAACAGGCACATGGACGTCCCCGTCCCCCCCCCCCCAGTTTGCTTTAGTGCTGGGGAGCGTGAGGATCCACGCAGAACGACTACCTGGGTTGACCCCCCCCCCAAGCTCTCTGCTTTCAAGGATACGGCGAGCAAGAGGAACGCTCCGCTAACACAGGTAGCGCATTACTCCCTCTGCGGCGATGCTGATTGTGCTTTTGCATGGAGATCCCTGCATAACTTACTGCCACCAGCAAGCATAATGACTCTCGCAGAGTTCTACGGCGTGCGCGGCACTGCCATGTCCTTCACAGTGCCTCAGCTGACCCGCAGCACTTAAATTCTATTCATTAGAATGGATTTTTAAATTACGGATGGCAGACGTGGGATGCATTTTTTTTTAAAGTGAAAACGAGGACAATAAAATCACAAAGGGATCAGGTTCCTAATTCTGGATGAGATGAGTTATTTTAGTTATCTATTTATGCATCGCTTTGCTGACTGGCTCAAAAGATGTGAAAAATGCATTTTAATTGTGGTTTGGGTGCGTGCTGTAAAGTCCTGTTCATTAAATAGCCACACTTTGCTTTTAACTGCTCGTGTTAATGTTTGAATGGAGAGTAGGTGTTAAGGAGTCAATGATCATACTGAACAAAGAAAATGAGAGTCTGAACACGTGCGGTAAAGGACAAATAGAGGGGTGCGTTGAGGGCTGTGAGGTGTGGAGAGGCCACTGTGATAGGTGCTGAGAGCCTTTAATCCGCGTCCCATCTCTTAATATCAGACATGAATGCATGACACCCTGGGGTGTTATTCTCGGAAGTTTCCTGAAGTGCGTATGCGGCTGTCCAATTGTCTGGCAGTTTCTCGGTTACTCTCTTTCAGCCAGAGCAGGGTTAGCTTACCCCGAGGAGGTCGCGTCGGACGATTTGTCGCCGTGCCTTTTCCTCGCGTTGTGACACGACGGGCGAACGAGCCCTACGGCGCTCTCTCACACTTCGTTAGATGCGCGGCGAATTGCGGCGCTGATGCAGCCAGACTAAATGAAACGGCGCGAGGGACAGGGGGCGCCGTGGAGAAGAGGAACCGGTAACGAGGGAACAGGGACACGACAGCACTGCTGCCTTCGAGAAGACGGGTCGACATTCAGACGAGAAGATCCCCAAACGGGATCTAAGAGTGGAGGAAGAATAAGAGGAGGCTGAGCTCTGTAGGAGGGCGGCGTCCGCGGGAACACCTGAGATCAGCACGGTTTTCGACTGGAGTGCTCAGAATTAATGCACAATAGAGAAGTGTGGCCGTAAGCATGTTCTCACTGCGGCGGGCGATACCGGCAGCTAACAGCATGAATCTCAATCCCTTCACCATACCTGACATCCTCAACACACAGAGCTCACCGGCAGCCGGGGCTCATTTAAAATAAGCTACTAACTGTCCTCTAAACCAACCCGATATATCTCTCCCGCTCAACACTCTCTCTGCTTGGGGCTTCGACCAGCATCCAATCGGCAGGGGAAGAAAAAAAGCCCGTGAGCCGCGCTCTGGTGGGCGGAGCAAGCCGTGCATCCGACCTCCTTTGTGTGTTGCAGTGCCGGGGTACAGGTGCCACCCATCGGACGTTGTCATGTCACGAGTCACCATGATGACAACCAGGGAGAGGAAGATGCAGGCTGCGGCTATATGCCGAGAGGTCCAGGCTTCCGATGGTATGACGCAGCCCTCGAACCCTCCACACACCTAGGGCTCAGAGGCCGTCCCCGCTGTGTGCCATAAATACCCTAATAGCGTGACCTATGGCATCTGATCCTTTTGTAGTCATCCTTCTGAGACAGCTATTTCTGGTAGCGGGAGAGACAACTGGTTGTGTCCCACTGAGAAGGCACGCAAATCCGTAACAGCTGAGGACTTGGACGCCCTTTTCCACTTCGGAGGGGTCGATGAGACCTCCGTGGCCTATATGAAAGAACAAAGAAATCCATAGGAATATTGTTTCAATATTTGTATATCATCGGAATAGATGATTGTCTTTTTTTTTTTCCCTCCACCACCCCCCCTCTGCGGAGGACTACTTTATTTGTATTTATTTACTTATTTATATTTATTTATTTTGTTTATTTATGTATTTATTTACTTCCTCAAGAGAGGGAGAGGGAGAGAGAGGGGTGGAATAGATTGTCAAAGTTACTTTGATTGCAGGTTGTGCAGAAAGGTGGTAGCTGCATAAGTACGTTACAATAAAGATTACCTTCTTGTCATATCAGTCAGAAGAGTGTCAGCATGGACTCTCAGTCTCTCTCAGTCCTGCTTGGAAGTAAGTGGCTTTTCTGTGAGTTTTGGAAAATTTAACGCAAAATCTTTGCAGTATTCCATGAGGACTGAGTGAGTTTTGATTCCCGATACGGTAAAATACGACGTGGAACTTTAGGCCCTCGGCTGTTTGATCTCAAAAACAGCCAAAAATGGACTGAGTTTCGGATGGGCTCCCTACCCAACAGAAACTAGATTCCTCTCTTTCCGAGTCTTAGGGGACCTTTGGGTTTTATAGTGTCTCTCGAGGAACAGAAGGTCAGGGTGCTGCTGAAACAGAGAGGGTCGGAGCTGATTTTGGAATGGCTTGGAAGCTCACTGCCTCCCCCCCGCCCCCCCCCAGGCGACACCATGGACCTAGGGAAGAAGCTGAGCACCCCCAAGGACATCATGCTAGAGGAGCTGTCGCTGCTGTCCAACAAGGGATCACGCCTCTTCAAGATGCGGCAGAGGCGGTCCGAGAAGTACACCTTCGAGAGCATCCAGAACGAGGCCAATGCGCAGCTCGACGTAAGCTGGCTCCAGCTTGGGCTCCCAGTAACCCAGCGACGCCGGGGCAGTGTCTCCCGCGCGGATGGCATTCCCGATATCCCCAGTACCGGCTCCGGGAATTTATCATTGTCGTGGACGCTCGTGTGTCCTGCCAGTTTCATCCTGAACGCTAGACTCTCGGTGGCAGAAAGAGATTCCACGACGTCACTATGCTATATGCCTCAGCCCCGGTCCATCTCCTCCATGACTACAAAGACTCACTGCTAGGCTCAAAACAAAGGGATTCCAACACTTTCTCCAGCCTGTTCCTTATGGCCACTTTATTTGATTGACTGTGACACACAAACTTAGGAGGGAGATTCAGGGTCACTGCTAAGCAATTAATTCTGTGCCCTGAACCATCCGCAGATAAACTATGCTGCCAGTAACCAGATTTTCGCATCCAGGGAAATAGGTGACATGGGATGAAAGCCCCCAGCACTGTATGTAATTGTTTCAGCTGGATAAGAGCCCGGAGTTCATTTCCTTATGTCATGTCTGTTAAGCCAAATAAATATGGGGGAAGGCTTCGGGGGGGGTGGGGGTCTGGCTGTAAGTCACTCTTTAAAAAGCTCTCCTTCTAATTATATGTGTGCATTTCGACGACGAGGCTTATTTATTTTTTATGTATATGAGCCGCTTCACGTCTTTCGTAACAGCCGCGCTAATAAAACGGAATCGCCAAGGAGCGAGCCGCGCTAATATCGGCAGTAAATTCAGACTTCCCGGCCCGGTGATGCTGAGATGGTTCTGGGATTTTCCAACCACGGTGTCCCCTCTTCCCAGAATGGCATCCAGGGCCAGAGCCGGGAAAACGAAGAGGGCAAAGGCGACGGCAACGGGCCAGGCTCAAAGACGCCGGAGAACGCAGCCGATCCAAGGTCCCCCCCGCACCCCAACAACATAGCTCCCGGTAGGCACCCTCGCTGCCCCGCCCCCTGCAGGCGACCGCATGCTGCGCGGCCGCTGGCAGAGTCTTCAGCCCGAGTGTACGATCCGACCCGATGGCTTCCCACCCTCCTATCCCCAGGGTTTCTGCCTGAAATAGTCACTGGAGGGCACAGGCCCAAATCCTATATTTCAAATTTCCGCTGACATCTGCAAAAAGTGCAAGGCAATGAATTTTACGGTTAGCCGAGAGCGGACTGTCAAGCAGATCCGGTTTGTGCGATACATATACTGAACGTGGGCGGCCTCAAGAGGAAAACATAAATAATATCAGCCCTCTGCGACCTATCCCCTATTGCATATGATGTAAAACCGTGTGGAGCTTAAGCCGGCACCGGCCCTTAGCTTCTCCACCGCGGGCAGCTTGTCCGAGATCTTACCCTAGGATTCATTTAACACGATAGACATGGGTGTTACCCACAATCCTCTTAACCAGCCCCTTCTTTGCACATTAGCAGATGAAGACAGGCTTACGGTATGTTATTTCAGGCCCAGTTCCCACAGGGGATGTGGTAATCGCGACCGCTCCGCTCGTGTGTACTGTACGATCCCTAACTTAACCCCAGTATCCTAAGGTCCCTGAAGATCAGGCTACTGGGTAAAGACCTGCGAAAAAGAGCCGGAACTAACAGCTACTAGCCAGTAGCGAGCACTGCTAATTCCCGTCGGGGGTATGAACGTGCAGATGACTCACTGCGCGCATCAGCGATTAGCGGATTATTGTTAGGTGCAGGTCGTTACCGGCACTTTTCTCTTTTAATTTGCTGAGCCTGCTAGTCTCGCTGGCGACCTCCCCCTCCCCACGCCCCTCCCCCGCCCCCACC
>JAODKL010000051.1:2413401-2464215 GCA_026780765.1 Petrocephalus schoutedeni
TGTGTGAGTGAATGGTGTGTGAGTGTACCCTGCGATGGGCTGGCCCCCCATCCTGGGTTGTTCCCTGCCTCGTGCCCCTTGCTTCCGGGATAGGCTCCGGACCCCCCGCGACCCTGACCAGGATAAGCGGGTTGGAAGATGGATGGATGGATGTTGTGTTTTGTATTTTAGCATACACACACTCCCATTTTAGTTATTTACTATCTTACAGGCTCTATGAAGTTCTCATCTATAATGCACTATAGATACCTTTGTGCAGTACAATGCATCCTTAATGATTATACCGGCCATTATAGTGCATTATGAAGGTATCTATAGTGCATTATAGATGAGAGCTTCATAAATCATTCACAATACATAATACACATGGCTATAATGTTTATGATGCTTTATGAATCCATTATTATTCGTTATGAGTTTGTTTATAGATTACTAAAAAATAGTGCTAGAAAGTGCCTATATTACTATTATTATTATTGTTTGGTATTGTAAGCTGTGATTGGTGTCATAATATTGAGGCTATCCCTTAGTGCAATGATTTCCCTCAGAATGAATACAGTTTAATCCTATCTGAGAGGCCAGCGGAGGGATTATGACGGAGCCTCAGATTTTCGCGTAGGAGTTATGGACCCCCCTCGAGTAAGACAAGGTCATGTTTACGGAGCTTGCGGTGTCATGTGGGCGGCGGCGTGTCGACAGCGCCAATGTCTGACGGCCGCGGACGAATGGCCCGGCTCTTAGGTTACGGGGGCCCCCTGAAGGATGTTCCTCCTGAGAAGTTTAACACCACAGCTGTCCCCAAGTCCTACCAGTCCCCCTGGGAGCAGGCCATCATCCACGACCCCGCCTTGGCCGAAACGCTACACCCCCAGATGCCAGTCCCCGAGCCCCGGGCAGAGGTGCCAGACTATAAGAGCTTTAATAGGTACGGAACCCTTTCCTCCACCGGGATGGGCTAAAAGCAGGGGCCGTCTTTGGGGGCCCACAAAGTGCTCAAGAACTACTAACAAACCGCCACCGTTGTTCTCTCAGAGAAACCAAATCCCTCATTAACTGGCATAGTCTCACTACCTGGTAGCACCAGCTTCAGGATGGCATGGTGACTCACTGTTGCCTCACACCTCTGGGACCAGGGTTCGAGTGCCCGTCCTTGTTCCTCGTATGTGGAGTTTGCATGTCCTCCCTGTGTTATGGCGGGGTTTCCTTTGGGTTCCTCAGTCCAAAAAGATGAATTGGAGTTACCAAACTGCACATAGATGTGCATGTGTGAGTGAATGGTGTGTTTAGCCCACAACTGGGTCAACCCCCTCATCCTAGGTTACTCCATGCTTTGCGCCTGTAGCTTCCGGGATTGGCTCCGGACCCCTGCGACTGACTCGCTTTGCTTCTCGCCAGTTGCTTTGAGCGATGTTGGAAATGAAGCCGTCCCGTCGCGTGAATCTTGTTCGAGGGTTCTGACGGCGATCTGCCCCTTCCTCATCTTGGCACTTTCCAGGGTAGCCACTCCATTTGGGGGTTTTGAGAAAGCCCCTAGAGGGATTACCTTCAAACTGCCAGACATGGACCTGAGCCTCCCCAGATACGCCGAGCTCCAGGACCCCACAAGCAAGCGGCCGACCTTCAACAGGACGGCACAGGGCTGGATATCGGATGACACCCCCCTAATCCTGCCCACTGTGACCCTGGAACCCATGGCCATCCCCGAATCCGACGACCTCTAAACTACATGACCACAGTGGACAATTTCACATAAACACACAGACAGCCCGTGCAAAGGCATGCCAACTCAGGGCGTGTGCCTCCTACTGGGCTGTGACCAGATCAGCATGCTATCATTTCTTGTCTAATGGACAGTGGGCTCTAACAGGGGAATGGTTGTGTACCTTTGATTTTAAATTCAGAATAATTCAAAAAAATACCAAAACTATATGAGCTAAATAATTATTCAGTCAAATTTCAGGTTGACTTTGTAAATACAAGTCGTTAAAGTAAAAGTTTCAAAACCAATAGGCTGAACCGATAGTTTGTATTTTATTGTAAAAGAAATTTATGAATGTTTGTCCACTTGTTTTGTTGAAGTGTGACTTATTTTAGGAGTTAGTATCATTTTATTAGTGGTTATGGCTTTATAGTAGACTATACACACAAAGATACAGATTATATACTGAGACACATATACGTATAATGTTCATTTATGACATAGGCAGAGGCGGGTAATTTAGGTCCAAAAAGTAAAAAATTCAGACCAGGATTTTGTTTCAACCAACCAGTTGAACATTAAGTCACAGAGTGCTCAACTAGTTGGTTAAAACAAAATCCTGATCTGGATTTTTTTGGACCTGGATTACCCACCTCTGGACATTGGCTAGATCGCTATACATCTTTCAGGAATGTGAATTGTGCCTTGAATATAGATATACACAGGAAATATATAAAGAAAGGAACTGGCACTAAATGCGCTTTAATACATATATATGATAAATAAATACTGCTACACTGGTAAGCAAAAAGTGCATGTTAAAAATCAACAACATTAAACAATAAAAAGCTGTTTATCTCCATCCAAGCTCTAAGCACAGTGAGTTAATGAAGGTTAACACTGATTGCTTGTAGGGAATAGAGAAAAAAAAAAACTACAGACTGCTGGCTGGCGCCATAACGTGATTCACATTATGAGTTTTAAATTCAAATTTTTCATCTGTTTCTATTTATTTCGCCTCTAGGGCACCAGCACGACACCGGGGGTCATGTGAAATGGGGTATGCATATATTTTCTCTCTAGATATGCTTTGAAAATAAACTTTGTTGGCAAGTGGCGAGGTCTTATTCTGATGTGTGTTTTCCCAGCTCTCACTGAACACAGATTTGAGACCAGGGCCGTAAAGGACAGTCTCAAGGGTCACGGTCACATGTGCTTTTAACGTGCTTAAATGCTTTCACTCAAGGTACCCTCACCTTGAGAATAATGCTATTTAAGACCATTGTCAGCCTACTATTGACAGAAGTAAATTCACCTCTCCAGTAGACCCATGCAATATGGAAACTCCACATCCGTACAGAGGAGAGTTAGCATTTTAACCCCCTTATCCTGGAGTTGTGAGGTCACAGTGCTGCATCGGACATCAATAACAGAGAAGGCGGATGTGAGAAGCAAGGTGAGCTTCGCCGTTCTTTGTCTCCTCGTTCCTCTTCAGTACACTGCGAGGCAGCACAAGTGCATAACGCATTTATAAACTGTCAAAATGTATGTGTAACTGTACACGATTGGTCGATCTGAACAGCTCAACCAATCGACCAAGGGGAGACAGAGGCTCTGGCTTCCCGGGTTTAGCATGGAATAAGTTACCACTGGCAAGTAGCTAAATGCAACGACCATTGTTATCAGACTGCCAGGCTGAGCGGGTTAGTGGTGAGTATGCTGTTGACATAGCATTGGTAAGAAATGACAGCATACATTTTTAGTTAATGCTGCCATCTTTCATTTCCTTAATGGGTACGTCGTCATGTTTTTACATAGCTAGTGGTTGCAATTATTGTCTTTAATTGGCTTCCAGCTATTACTTTTTATGCTTTTTATGTTTTTTTGACATATACATTACTCATTTGACCATGAAGAAAAAAACTAATTACGGGAAACATATACAGACCAAACGATCCCTGACGGAGATAGGCTGGTCAAACATCGCCACGGTCTCCTTCAAACGGCCTTCAGGGTACCATGCATCTGGAAACAGATTTAGCTGTGCATCAGGTCCATCAAGGTCACTGAGCTTTCGGTCTCATCAAACTCCAGCTGATTGCTGGTTTTTGGGTCACAGAATGATAGCTTGTATCTAAGATATATTTACACAAGTCTGCACTACCCATTTACAGCCATAAGATCACCTCATCTTCTGTCTCCTGCTTGAAATCACGATGGGAAAAAAAACAGACATTGACATTGGATTAATAAATTGATGGACAGATGGATGGATGGATCAGTGGATAAGCATGTGTATGTAATTAATTTCCCTACATCTGCAGTAAGAAAAATTCGCACTGTACTAATTAAAAGTTCTCATTTGGCAAGTTTGCGCAGATTATTTTGTACTGGTATCACACAGTGTCTGAACACAGCCAGCGAGACTAGCAGGCTTCTAGCGGGAGTAGATTTGCTATTAAAGCACATTAATCGGCGCAGCAGCACGCGGCAGCGCTTCAGCGATTCGCCAGAATTATTTCAAAGTTGAAAAGTTTTGACCCACAGCTCGGATCCACAGATCTTCAAAAGAATGTATCTGCGATAAGTGCCTAGTTATCATCCATTAAGGATCTCCTTTTTAAACGGACAGGAATGAGCGGATCAGCGGTCTGCGAGGCTCTTAATCCCCAGTTTAATGAGAAGATCAATTTGAAATAAATGATCCCGGGAATAAATGATGGCCTTCATTAGTTAACCACATAACGCCCAATCGCCAAACTGTAAATGAAACCCCCTGGCTATCGGGCACCACGCGTACGTTGTAGATTCTCGTTCCAGTTGTTTAAAACCAAGATTAATGATACGCTGGAGGTGACATATGTGAATGCGGCCAGCGGGGACCTACTGAGGATGTTTTACAGACATAGTGCCGTATGCCGTATCACCCCCTGCGACACTTATAATGCCATCAAAATCTGCCCTGCAGACTCTTGCAAGGATTTTAAAATAAACACGTGATTGATTAATTAATAAGACTGGAAAACAATGGAATTTCACAAAGCCAGTCAACTTGTCCTAGTATTTTTCCCCATAAAATACATATATATTGTATGTAGGCAGTACTTTTATATATATATATATATATATATATATATGCAAAGAATATCTCACAAAGTGCATTTCTGACAAAACAAAAAATAGTCATTATTAATAGGGCTAAACTATTACTTACACCACTGCAACTACTACTACTACTACTGCTAATAATAATAATTATAATAATAATACTGTTTTGCAGGTACGTGTGCAAGAGATTTGTTCCATTTGTAAGGAAATTAGCAGTCAAATAATCAGTACCTCATTAATCAATAGGCTTTGTTTCTACTGTTCAAAATATCGTCTGCAAAGTGTCACTAAAACAAAAAAAAACGCCGTGTAAGGCCCGTTAAAGATGCGGGCTTTTATTTAACTGCGCTGTCCCCAATACGAAACAAACTGTAACACAGTAACAATAATCCCGCCACAAAGGCGCATTAGTCGCATTCGCGCGTCCGCAGTCGCACGGGAAAATCTGCCGCCGCGATGCGCGGTCTTATATAAGGTTATTCGCGCTGTTTGCGCGAGTGATTAAAAGTAAACGTCGCAAATATGGCGCACGGTCCCCGGCGACATCTGCCAGCTGCGGCGCGGCGGAGCGCAGCGGCATATGAGCGCCCAGCTCCGGGGAGATCCGGGGCGTCCTACCTGGGCGATCAGTAACACGACTGCGAGAAAAGCATTTCTACAGTACTACCGGGGAATATGAGAGCGCCGAGCCCGGGGTGCCCGGTGAGGGACTGCAGCATACAGCATACTGTACTCCGGAGGCGGGGTTTGACCTCATCGCCAGCTCCCGAAACATCACTAATCGGGCTCTGACTCCGGAGCGCAGCGCGGCGCAGCGCCCGTCCGCACAGCCGCGGTAATAAAGCGATGTCACGGACGCCGGTCCCGAAAACCTGCCGATCGAGTGTCACATCATGCGGATCGTTACTCAGGTACGGCGCACCGACCAGCGGCGCTTCTGCCGCTTCCTCTTATAATGTCAGACCCTGGAAAATTATAGGTGCAGATATATAGAAAGCTAAAGCCGCTGCTCTTTCGGGGCAAAAGAAAAATCGATAAAGAGTCTCACTATTTAATGCATTCATTTATTTTTATTGTCGTTATTATTTTATTCAATGCGAAGCTCCCCATTGTTCGGATCTGGATTGTGTAGGAACGCACCGGGACTTTCGGTCCGTGTTACCGGGAGAAGTGCAGCAAAAGCTGGCGGAAAATACCGCACAGCACCGTCGGCTCGACGGTGAGCGCTTCGCTTATAGCTCGTAAACTTTTTTCCCCACTAACCGATCGGCGTTTACTTCGACTACATCCAGTAAAACCCAACCGATACTGGTATATCCTACCAGGAATACCAGTACTACAGCTGATTAGCTGGGGACCTGGATCATGAAGTGTATGTTAACAGGTGTAAAGAACCTAATCAATTGCAGGGAACGTGTAAGTCCGTCCTGTGGGCTTTTCTTAATCATTTTCTAGCTGTTTACTGCGGTATTTCTTTACATATAATATTTGCCAATCTTATAATATTTAATGGTTGTATATAGCAGTGGATCATATTGTATATTGCAAAATGCTGATGTCCGGCGTTGAGCTCTGTGCAGTAAGTAGGACCTACTGCTGATTTTGAGTAATTAAGGTACTTCTTAGGTTTTTTCCGCATGGCTGATAATTTAAAGTTGTGACTATTTCCAGTCTCAGTAAATTAATCCGTTGTTTTGTAAAGTGAAACGAAATCATTTGATTGATAGAATTGTAGTATTCTGTTATTCTGTTTACAGTACGAAGATAATAGCAATGCATGTGTAATA
Source organism: Petrocephalus schoutedeni (assembly GCA_026780765.1). Classification (NCBI taxonomy): domain Eukaryota; kingdom Metazoa; phylum Chordata; class Actinopteri; order Osteoglossiformes; family Mormyridae; genus Petrocephalus; species Petrocephalus schoutedeni. Next base: position 2,419,996 of record JAODKL010000051.1, read on the forward strand.
ATGCAGCATACTTTCATAATAATTGCATAATAAAAATACATACCCCTCATTTACCTTGTCGAATGGTAAATACTGACGTGCGGCTGTTTGAGTGCTCGAAATATTCACATCTGTGTAGCACGATTAAATAGTAAAATACTGAGATAAATGTGCTTGGATTAGTATTTTGTTTCGTATAGCTTTGGACCTGCAAGTTGCTCTTAAAAGCACCACTATTTGTTATTCTTAAATATCATATTAAATGAATTTCTGCCCACAGGGTTCGTTTTTGCAGTTAGACCTTGCATGTCTTGGTAATTGCAGACAGTCAAACGGGCATAGTGCAAAGACGTGTAAAGTAAATGTGTATTCCACCTGCTCAGTCCCTGGTCATGAGCTTAGGGCCCAACGTGGAGAGCCAGATGCGTGTGTTTGCATTGATCAGTGGCGTTTGTTGGCTGAAATAGTGATGAACCTCCATCTGATGGGAAACGTGTTTTTTGATATAAACACCTTTGAAACTTTCATTTTTAATATTTTGACAACCAAGAATGTTGCACGCTGAAAAAACAGTTTGAACTGGAAAGGTGTGCAATCTGTCTGTTACATTCTTATTCTACATTATCATCATCATCATCATTGTTATTGTTATTATTATTATTATTGGACATTACTAGGCCTATTGTAAGCAGAGATTTAGCAGTACCCGGAGTAATAAAGTCAATTTATTACTGCCACTAAACAGGTTTTCTTCTGTTATGCTGGATTTTAGGACAAAGAAGGATTGTATCTAGCAGAACTTCAAGGGTGCAGGCTACATGCCATTAGATAATACATGGTTGGGTGGAACGCTAAGTGTGTCTGTCTGAAACACTGCACTCTAACCCAGCGTTGACACCCACTGCGTAACATTCACCCTCTTCAGGAAGGTCTTACACCCCAGCAGACAGAGACGCAAGTTGTGTCAGATTAGCAGTTTAACGTCTTACTAACCCGCCGCTGCCCCATTTTTTTTCTTCTTAAAACGTTATTGCTCTTATAGCTTTTATTTGTTGATGCTGTGACTCCATTCAGCGTGATGAGAACTCACACCAATTCAGGGTGTGCGCCAGCTTTTGGTTTTGTGGTGCCTGGGATAGGCTCCAGGCCTCCCTCTGACTCTGACCAGGATAAGTGGTTAGAAGATGGATAGATGGATGGATGGAACCATGGAGTATATACCTTTCATATAACTGACCGGACTGTGTTTGTTGTTGTTTATTATTATTATTATTAGATGCTAAGTATGGCATTCTATTAGCCTGGATCACTAGATAAACATCATTACATCACTGAAATCTCTGGGTCCTGTGCCCACAAGGGCTGCTCCATAGGTTGGGACGTCCTTTTGGACTCTTCATTATAATTTGCTTAATATCCCTTGACTAATTCCATTACACACCTAAATTAACCTTCAGAGGCTGCCGGTGACATCAAGGGGGGTAGCAGCTGTTTAATACTCAAAGTGACCCATGTAACCCCGAAAGGAATCCCCGAAAAGTGTCCGGTCGTGTAACACACCGCTACATCAAGTTGGCCAGTGTGGGGAACAGGTTATGCATTTTGTGTTGTGCCAGTTTGGGAATGAGACACAAACGGCTGTTTAGCTTAGTCCTTCATATTACCTTTAGTACTCTGTTGTTACAGGTCTAACGCACTACAGCTCTGAAGTGATTCATGGAGCTCTGACTCAGACATCAGAGAGAAATTGCAGTGGGGCCTTGACTGATTGTGTTGGCTGGGTCCGGAGGAGCGGCTGAAAGCAACTCGGCGATATTTCGATCTGGCGCGCTTCCCGGGCCTCGCTAATTTTCAACTCAGCAGTTTTGGGCAAAGGGCGACACGACGTTTTAGCCGGGAAACCGCGTCCAAAACTTTCCCCCCGAAGCGAGCGCGACCACGCCACGCCGGGCGATGTCCTTTATCGACTGGCAGGAGACGGATGATTGAAATGTGACCTCATCAAAACACGCAGCAGGTAACGTTGTAGCCAAACATCTGGAGTGTGACCAAATGGCTGCGGGTTCAATCGCTCTGAAGAGCCCTCCTGTGCCCTTGGGTTACACGGTTAGCCGTAATTGCGTCAACGTCAATATCCTGCAGCTTGGATGGAAAAAGGCCTCGGTGGACTGAATAACGCTTACCAATTAACAAAATAATGTAATTATATAGGGTTATGTAATGGATGCAAGCTGTCACTGGCCCATAATGAATACGGTGTCACTGCTGTGGATCTCTCACCATTATATGCTTTTTGTTGGGCTGCATTATTTGAATTAAAAAGCTGCTCCTGATGGACACAAGCTGCCAAAGCTCTGGGCTTAGTGCTACTTGGGTTATCCTCGTGAATATGCACCGGGGTGTGCGCTTCATGGTGGACTGGCATCCTACTGAACCTTGGTTCCCTTTAAATCAGAACTAGATAAGATTTTAACAACTCTGCACTATTAGTTGAATTCTCCTCAATTGAGCTTGATGGGCCAAATGGCCTCCTGTCGTTTGTAAATTTCTTATGTTCTTATGTGTTCTGGGCTCCCTGGATTATGTTGCCTGCTGCACTTATAGGACTGGAATGAATAAATAGAAGGTCCTTTTTATCTAGTGAAGTTGGTATTTGTAATGATATGTGTATCAGGTCGAGGTGTGACTGTATGAAGATTTATGGTATGTAATTACAGCTAAGAAAGGGGACCTAACGCATAATCTAATTAAGTTGCTTGCTTAATTAAATTAGAGAAGGAGAACACCGTTGAGTAGGATGCTACTTTTGCACGGTTACTTGAATGTTCATCGATTTGTCCTTTTTCGGTAGATCCAGGGCTATCGAAGTGTAATTCTCAAGGCTGCCAGCCCGAAACCTGGGCATGACCCTCACTGACGCCCCCTTCTGGTTCAGAGAGATGCAGTACAACGCCTGTACAAGCCCACAGCCCCTTTCCACTGTGGCTGGACACAGGAAGACATGGGAGGGGGACGGTCTTTCGGGACGGAGCCTCTGGGTGACACACAGCCGTGCTCTTGAGCCCCGGAGCTGCCACCCAGACTTGGTGTAGCTATCCTTGGCTGTTAAAGTTCGCTGCCACCAGCAGACCTCCTGCCCCCTCCAGAGAGTGAGGGGTGGATACTGTTAATCTGTCACATACCTTCATCGGATCATTTTTGCTAATGTCCCCCACAACGCCCAGCCCAGCCGTACAGACGGACCCACCCGTTTGCTCCGGCAATTAACTCCGCCTCCACCAGGGGTACCGTCCAATGGCATGGGTCAAGCTCTTCAAAAAGCCAGTGGGCGACATCAGCAAATCCTACCAGCCGGGGAGTATGGTGTCGTTGGCTCTCACCAAGGGTCTGCTCAATGAGCCTGGGCAGAACAGTTGCTTCCTCAACAGTGCTGTGCAGGTAGGTCCTACTTGATCATCCATGGACCCATTGTCTTCATTGCCCTCGCTGTCCCCGGGCTGCCATGTCTCATAGCAACCAGAACATGTAGAAATCCATCATGACAATAACAGCGATCGATTGACTAACAGCTTGTTCAACAACTGGCCTAAAAACCCTCTAGTTAGAGCCTGTGCCTTGGGATTGAAGGATAGCTTGCGTATGAAGGATAGACTACAAAATCCCCTGGCAAATGGAAAAAATATATAAGAGAGGAAGCAGCAGAAAGCATTTCCTAGAAGGATTTCGAGTGCGCATGCTTTTCGCTGTAGGGCTCTATTTTTATGGTGCTTATGATCCAACTTGACGACGCTAAGACCGTAGATGACGACGGGCTGTCTGTCACGATGCAGTGGGGTACTTTTCCATTGACATCAAAGGTTAATCTGGAAAATGTAACCAGTCCTTCTTCCCAGCGGCCGTGATCCTGTTGGCCGTCATCCTAATTGTAGGAGGGAGCCAACTATTTGTGTAGCAGAAAAGATGCGGTCTGGGTCACTCGGAATGAAGGAAAGCTACAAACAGGAAAGGGCATCTATAATCGAGGCCATAAGCTATAGCCGGTCACAGTGAGGAGTCCGTGGCCGGCAGAGCTCGTCAGTCCTGCGTAGTGAAATGAAGCGTCGGCCCTGCTGTGCTGATTTTAACCTCAGGCTGTGCGACTGAGTCGAAAGTTTGTCAACCGGCACTCGAGGGCAAATCGTACCATTTCCCCGCCCTCCGTCCTCCGCGAAAGGTCAGTGGTGAGCCACGCTCCTCTTTCTTTGAGCTCCTCTGCTGATACGTCAAGCTTCCTTTGGGCTAAATGCGACGGAAGCGTGGCAATCAGCTTAGCGTTCATTTCTAAGAATCGTCAGAGGGGATTTAGGACTTCCTGTCTCGGAACCTGGCTGTGACATGAATGCTGTTTTCGCTAATAAGCATACGCAGTGCGAGACTTGGCGTGAAATGAATGGATGCGTCCACATCTGTGTGTCTCCACGGAGTAGCACGACGGCGGAGCTAAATTTGTCCAGCAATTCTGTGACAAGGACACTAACATAGTGTCCACTCCTGTCATACCTGCAGGTGTTATGGCAGCTGGACATCTTTAGGCGGAGTTTGAGACAACTGCCAGGACACTTTTGTCTTGGGGATGCCTGCATATTTTGTGCATTGAAGGTATGTAAACCTTCCATTCTGTGTCGGAGCTGTAGTGTCATTTGTTTAGTATGCATCCAGTGAGGCCAATTAATTTTGCATTGTGACTTGAGATTAATGGCAATGTATGTGCTGAAGCTTGCTGACTAGTGTTTGAGCGCACACAGTCATCAGCTGGTGATGTGAGGATTGATTCCATTGGCCGAATCTAGTGAACCATCCGGAAGCCCATCGGTAATTGGCTTATGAGGCTGACTTGTGCGCTTCATGGTCCCCCAGAGCATCTTCACGCAGTTCCAGCACAGTCGGGAGAGGGCGCTCCCCTCAGACAACCTACGCCACGCCCTGGCCGAGACCTTCAAGGACGAGCAGCGCTTCCAGCTGGGCCTAATGGACGACGCGGCCGAGTGCTTTGTGAGTCCGTCTCCCCCGAGGTGCCGGGGAACGAGCCGAGCAGTGTCCCTCAGCAGCCGGCCTGGGGAGCTGGGTCGTACCGGTTCAGGGCGGTCTCTGCCGGAGGGCGGCCCACTTGTGAGAGGGAGTGTTCTGGCTGGGACTAGTGATGGTTATCGCGGCGTGTTATGCAACCGCCATGTTGCAGCCCCTCTCTGTCGCTCCTACTGACTCTGTGAATGCACAATATAAGGCCACTATAACGGCACCATCGGAACACTGTGTTTTTAATGATATCTCCAAAGACCTTGAGTAAACATTAACGGCAGTCGTAAACTTTTTCATCAAAGTTTGGTATTGGGGTTACCATGGAGGTATTGAATCTAAGACCAATTGTTTATGTAGTTTGTTTAATTAAATGCAGTGCCTTGTACTAACCTAAGACAGAAATCTCTAACAATGAGGCAAACAAAGTATCTCATTGTTCTAGAACCCAACCTATATGTGGCACCTGTTTCTTTTAAACCTTTATCTCTGACAAGAACGAGGTGACATCTTTTGCTACGGTTTCCAGGGTAACTTTAAGGCTATACTGTCAGATTTTTTGAGGACATCCAGTCTGCAAATGTATGTCTTCCTTCTATTCAGTTATTCTGATGGCCATATATTAAAATATCCCTCTCTGGAAATTGCATAGGAAGCCACCGTTGCAATTATGCATTTTTTATAAACAGTGTATAGAATTAGTTCTCACGGGAAACTCAAATTTTGGGGATCTCTCAGTGTTGCCAGTCTGTTACTCTGCTGTTAAAAACAGCTTCATATGAAAGAGCAAAAAAGAGAAAGAGAAAAAGCAATATTGTTTTAATCTCCAGAGGTTGAGTATATTTTAGGAGACTGTCAATCAATGTTAACTCAGTGAATATTATCGACTGACCTGCATGGAACTGTTCAGCTGGGTGCACAGTTACAGCAGTTCCCAACATTTCATGTCCCATTATTACAAAACAACAGTAGTCTTAGTCATTTTTATTGCAGTTTTGAGATTCTTAAAGGAATCACGGAACAGGAACCCTAAATCTCACTGACATTTGTTTGGGATAACCCACTGGTAAAATATCGGCCTTTTTCAATATAACTAATACCCTTTGTGAAAAGTGCTCCTGGCTGTTATGGAATGAGATCGTCAGATCGGTCTTGAAAATTAAAATGTCAGAGCTGAGATAGTATTTAAATCCTATAATGATTTGATGACAGCTTTATGGTGATGATGTTAGGAGTGAAATGTTGGCGTAGAGCTTTTGTTGAGCTGCGCGTTTCCTTCCCGCTGTGGAAGGCGGATATGTTTTGAAGACAACAGGTGGATTTAAGAAAGTCTGCCTCCTTCATCTTCACGCTGGTAGTGTAGAGCATTCGTCGTGTTTGTGGTACGTGGAGATTTGGGGTCACGGACCGGCCTCGAGCAGCAGGCTGATGATTATTTCTGCAGGAATGGCTGGTCTATTGGCTTGAGCTAATCAGCACAGAGTGAATCATTATTGGATTCAAGATAAATGTCAGGGACCACATGGCGGAGACGTAGATAATGACCCGAGTGGGGGAGAAGGGTCGTGAAAAAGCTGCCAGCAGTCCTAGAAGAGCATCCGTGGTAGAACATCATTGTGTTTATATTGGGTATGGTCCAGGTAATCCTCCTTTCCCAGCGGCTTCAATTCAGGAAGGATTTGAGGATTCTTATGCATAAATATAAGGATTAAAGTGGAGGAAAATGAAACAAACACTGCTCCTTGGGCATGCATTCCAGCATGAGTGTCTCGGTGGCATATCTTAATATGGAAACCCCTCCTTCAAGAGATCTCCCTTACAGTAACCAAGTCGCAGGGCAGCTGTGGCAATCTGACAGTGTGCAATCATCTGTTAAGAACGACGCACAGGCATCAGAAACATCTGTCTGATCATTACGATTCTTCTGTTTGGACCCGAAGGAAAGCTCGTTCAGAATGTCTTACTAAGCAGGTTTAACGCCATGGCAACGCAGTTGATTGAACGCACAGCACTCTGGATACCGCTCCTTTTCTGGAAGGCATAGCTTAAGCTAGCTTTGACGCTACGGGGAAACGTAAGGGACAATCACGGCTTCTGCCACGGCTCCATGAGGTCATTATGTGCAGTTGTGAGGGAACCCGTCTTTACTTCTTAATTCATTTCCACCATTTGTCATTTCTAAAGCAGAGTATTAATCTTTTTGATGCTGAAGTAATTATTTGGGTGGCTAAAAAATTCTCGGCTAATGGAATTAAAAGCATTTACAATAAATGCATTTTAAAATGATCCGGATTTACAGTTTGCTAGCCAAATTGCTACCTCAGGGCGTGCTGTCAAAAAAGCTATATTTCATATATATATATATTTTTTTTTTATTGGATTATCAGTATTTAACCCAAGATGAATTAAAATAGACCTTAGTCACAAAACAAGAAGCAATTGGATACATTTTGCTAATGTGAGTGTAAAAAATGTTTTGGTGAAATACCGTCAAAATGTGCTCATCATATTCATATAGTGATGGCAACATTTATTATTTTGTGGCAGGAGAACATTCTGGAGAGAATTCATTTGCACATCGTGTCTGACATTGGAAAGGAAGCCTGTACATCCAAGTCCTGCATTACCCATCAGAAGTTTGCCATGACGCTCTATGAACAGGTAAGATTTCAACAGGGGACAGGTCCAGATTTAATATGTGTATGATTTGGATTAATAATACTGATATAAAATGCTGTTTATGTGGCTAAGGTGGCCTATGTGAGAAAAAAAAAAACGTACACAACATATAATTTTTCAAACTTAAAATGCAAAAGAATTGCCATTCCAATCATAGATTGCAAGTTACCCATAGAGGACTGAAGAGCCAAATTTTTTATTGTTATACTTAAATTTGTGAGGAAAAAAAATGTATGTTTTATAATTTCAGTGAATTTTTCTAAGCAAAAAACATCAGTTTTATTTATCTAGTAACAACCCTTAGAATAACCTCTCCAGACTGCACAACACTTTTCAGAGGCCAAATTCCTGAGGATTATACAGATTTTTGTCTTTCTGGTGCCTTGTCTAACATGTATTTTTAAATATTTAGAAATATGTTTATTTTCCACTTTGATATTTGTATTTATAGTAACTCTGTTCATCAATCTTTCATGTATGCATTACAAGGTCACAGCGATAGACTGATATACACGTATCTAATAAGTGCAGTGTGTGTGTGTTTGAGAGAGTGGGGGAGAGCGACAGAGCGAGGGAGAGAGAGAGAGAGAGAGAATCACTCTGGTTGGTGAACAGAAAGACAGTACATGGCAGTTTGGCAGGAAATGATGGGTTGTGGGGCTGAGGGATTTTCTTTTCAAGAGTGATGGGCACATGGCAGCTACAGGGTCAACAACACCCCCCCCCCCCACACACTGTTCACACAATGTAAACAGGAACAGTGAAGGGGCCATTTAGATAACTGAGGGAAGCATTAACATAAATTACTCCAGGGAAGGTGCACAATTCCTGCCATGCCAGTACATTCGCACACCAGTCAATGTGCCCTGCATCTCAGATCAGAGTGGCAACATCATGGCATCCCAAACGATTCGCCAGCTAAAGCGGCCTACGTGAGAAGACTGCAGTGAACTGAATAATGTCAAATGGCGAAGCCGTGCATATGTGCTAAAACGCAAACAATGCAGGTCCAGGTGGAGGAGCGGAGGGATACACTGCAAGCGTACTGCCACCTCAAGTCATCAGCCACCATGCTCATGCAAAAGAAATGAATTTTGTGGTAATTCTGCAGATAATGAAATGACACTCACACAAACTTGTCACTGGTTTTCATGACTGGGTGAAAGCTAGGTAGAACACATGATCCAATTTGTTATTCAATCCAAATGTGAATAACGTTAAATTGCTTTGGATAAAATGTTTCAGGCATGTCAAATTGTAACAAAGCTGTTAGTACTCGAGGTTATAAAGAGAATGATGTTTGATGATTAAGGTTTATTAATGACAATAATAGTCTAATGGAAATTTTGTGTGAAGACAGATGTACATTTACATTGTATTTATTCAGCAGATGCTTCTATCCAAAGTGACAAAGTACAATTGAGAATGCAGGGTCAGACAGTCACTGGGACAGAAAGAGGTTAGGATCATTGCTCAGAGGTCCAACTGTGAAATCACTCTGCCCAGTGTCGCACCAGAGAGTTTGATATTGGGGGACACAAGGTAATAATTTATATATAAAGGTCTATTCATTGTGTGAATAAATGAAGTCAGACTTAAAAACTGGGGAGGGACACGTTCTGATGCCTGAACCAGTGACCTTCCAACCAAAGGCATTCCTAACCGGCTGCGACACACACCTCCCCCTTGTGAACTTCCCCTTCCCTGCTGTTCCCGGCATAATATAATGCACCTTTATCTTTCGATGGTCCCCGTCAGTCCGTGTGCCGCAGCTGCGGAGCGTCCTCGGACCCGCTGCCCTTCACGGAGCTGGTGCACTACGTCTCGACCACGGCCCTCTGGTAAGCCTCGATTATTCAAATCGCTGTCACGCTGCCTCCTACTGTACCGCTGGCCTCACGCCACACGCACGGCGCTCCCTCTGCATTTCGGCCTCCCAGCCAGCAGGTGGAGCGTGTGCTGGAGAAGAGTGAGAGACTACGGCCCGACACATTTGGGGAGCTGCTCCAGGCAGCCAGCACCACTGGGGACCTCAGGAACTGCCCGGTAAATCGCTGACCCACACGAGCGAAGTCCTTCACCCCTGTTTACGGCTTTCGGCTGCTCTGATGGTGATGTAGGTGCTCTCGGCTGTCATACACAGGCCTGCCTTATCTGTTTAGATCAGTCCTATAGACTAACCAAACTCCAATCATGGATGGCCGGGGGCCAGCGTTCATTAATATTAAGATCTTAGAAATGGGGTTAAGTGGGTTCAGTCAGGACTATTTGTGGATACCCTTTATTCAGTGTCTGAGTGCTACAGACTCCTGCTGGGCTTCTGGGCTGAGCTCAATACCCCGTTTCCATACTGACCTTATTCAACCGACTGTTGACATATCCCCCCGCCAACCTGACCAGCGTCACGGAGCCCAGTAGAGGGGAGGTAAGAAGCGGTTTGTAATTGGTGGGCTTAGGCCCAGCTGTGAGCAGCTTTGAGCTCTTTCTTCGTAGCTGACGATCTGACTACGTGTAAGCAGCCTGTAGGGAGAGCCGGGGCGGTCGTGTGTTGCTATATATATAACAGCCAGTCGTCTCCCTTGGCAACGGCAGCGTGCTGCTCTGATGCCCCTGTCTGGCGCGAGCACTTAGCGGGTCGCTCCGTCAGACAGTTCCAACGCCGCGCGCCGCGAGACCCTCGCGATAGCCCAGAGCGGAGCGCCATGCTGGAACATAAAGTATTGGCAGGTGTTCCTGCTGCTAGGGAGTCCTGGCAGTAGCCCACACATTCTGTGTTAGCAGATCGGGGAACTCCTGGAAGGGGGAAACTGGCAAAATGTAACCAGGAGCTATGGATCTGCGTGTAAATTAACTTTTACTGGGATAATCAAATTAGAAGAGAGAAGTTTGCCTTAATTTCTATAATACAATGTTGTGCTCATCAGTGAATTCAAATATATCCAAAAAGAAGGTTATTTGTGAAAAAAATACACCCATTTCCCTACCTCGTGTCAGTTGCATGCTTTATTTTGTGTTTTGAATATTACATTACAGTATAAATCAGTTCCAGAGATTGTTTTTCATCTTTTCAAGCCAGTCTTTCCTAATTATGATCCTTATAGTCTGTATGTGCATTAAAACAAACTGCTTAAAGGATTTTCCCTGGAATCTTAACCTTGCAGCTGTTAGACACTGATAATGACCATGACATCATCATGCGGATTAGCCACACAGAGAGGTCATGTGGCCATCAGTATTATTCCTGTTTCTGTGTTTTTTTTTTTTTTTTTTAATCCCGTTTGAATATCAGAGTAACTGTGGACAGAGCATCAGAATCCGGCGCGTGCTGATGAACTGCCCGGACATCGTCACCATCGGCTTTGTGTGGGACGCGGAGCAGTCTGACCTCACGGAGGACGTCATCCGCTCACTGGGGCCACACCTGAACCTCTGTGAAGTAAGTCGGGGGTCTGCTCTGCATTGCCCCACCTCTTCCTGTCTGACACGGGCGTGTGCTGATGGTGTGAGTGGCGTTTCACATGCGGGGGCGGAGCACAGAGAGAAAAACAGTCTGCCTGTCTATAGGAAATGGTAAAGTAACTCATGTTTTCCAGCTAGTCGTTAAGTCAGGTTACAAGGATTTGACTACAAATCCCAAAAACAACCTTAATGTCGAAGAAAATGGGGACTCTGTAATTGTAATTATTCCTTGTAATAGTAATTACAGCTGTGAGCTGTGTTGATTGCAGTTGGATTATGTGTTACACTCTTACTTTAAATGTGCTCACATTTGGGACCAGGACTACAATATTGTAGCTGTCCATCACAACTGCGTTACTGCATGCATACTGAATTACAAGTTAAATATGAACAGTGGCTTGATTAGGCATAACTTGATATAGGACTGTATATATTTGTACTTTTGTTTGTTTTGCATCTTTCAGTAAAAAAGAAATGCTTGAGTGTTTGTTCCTCTAGGCCACAGCGAGATTTGTCTGTCCATCCATGTAACGAAGGACCTGGAGCCTATCCCAAACAGCAGAGGGTATAAGGCTAGGGTGCACATTGGACAGGATGCCTGGACACCCACATACACCCCTTGGTCAAGTTAAAGACACTAATTAGTCTAATTAACCTGCAGTATGACCTGGCACAACACTGGGAGAGCATGCCATCTTACATGCATGCACGCAGAGTGGAGTCTGAACCCTCATCCTGAGGCGGAACCCCAGGGTGACTAATTTCACAGTAAAACCTCTGCTGCCTTGGTAGCCTTCATTTCCTGATGCTACTTGATCCATTCCATCATCGGCCATGCTCCAGTGCACTCATGGGAGTGCTGTCTGAAAACTCTCCAGCGGGTCTCTTTTGGGCCCTTCCGAAACAGCCCCTGGCAGAATTCTCATGCATGTGACCATTTGCGGAACAAATCCAATTAAAGACTATTCCGGATGACGCGAGGCTTAGCCTCGTAGCGCGTCGACTTGGGATTTGGTGTGACATGATCTCCCTGGTCCTCCTGCACACAGCTCGGTGGCACAGTGTTGGTAACGAGACCCCTCGTTAACCGGCCCGATCTCCCTCGCAGCTTTTCTGCCGCGTGGCGGATGAGAATGGCAGACGGACAGAGCTCCTCCTTGTGGGAATGATTTGCTACTCCAGCAGACACTACTGCGCCTTCGCCCACCACACCAAAACGTCCCGATGGGTCTTCTTCGATGATGCTACGGTGAAGGAGGTGGGTGTAAAATAAGGGGGAGGGGGAGTGGGTGGCATTTGCGAAGCCGAAGGGCATGACCATGAATCGCTATGAACCGGTGTTACGGTAGTTCATGTGTTCTTGAACTGACCTTTAAATTGCCTTAGAAAAGCAAAATCCATTACCTAACATAATCTGATGCAATAGACGAGAGCTGACAAGACCAAATTGCTTTGTTCTGTGCATTTTAGATCAGAGCCTTATTAGATTGTGCTGCTAAGTGGAAGATGTCGCATGTGCAGCATGTTTTCTACTTCATGCTGTGCTTGTAATCTCTGTGCTCACTGCACAGGTCAATCAGGATGAACCCTGAAACTAGGGTCTGGAGCACCTTTTTGTAGCTATGGTCTCACATGTTCTCCCTGTCTTCCTGGGTTCATAGCCTGGTTTGCTCCCGCCGTCCTAAAACATGCAGCTATGTTAATTGGTGTCTTGAAAATGTTCATAGTGTTCCCTGGCTCCTACCCTTGAGCTTCCTGGGACAGACTCCAGGCTCATCTGCAACCATATTCTGGACAAGCAGCTCTGATGTATGGATGTTTTCAGCAATCTGGCAGAGAGGAAAGAATTGGTAGGATGAGTGTGAGACATTAGTATTGCTAATATATTCATCTCACAAGTTCAGTAACACTTAAAGAATATGTCACTTTTGGGTGAGTAATATTTTTTGCAGGAAGACTTTTTTTTTTTCTTTTTGGCATTAAAAGTGTTGGTTGGATATGACATATAGTACTGTGCAGAGTCTTAGGCAGTTAAAGAAAATGATGTCCAAAAGCCCCAGTATTTGCCGGAACCATCCAATACATGTATTTTTTGACTCGACCACCAGCACACCTTGATTGGCTAATCAAGATTATTATCGAGTAGTTTAACTAATTAAATTAAATAATCAAATGATGTGATGAAATTTAATAAATACATAAAATGGCGGCGGAGAATTTTGGGAGCTGAAGCTGAGTTAGAAGAAAACAGAAATTTGTTTTAGTTTCTATTGTGTTGCTCCCAGATTTCTACCTAAATAAATAGCTTTAGACATTTTCTTTGATCACCTAAAACTTATTTTTTTTTATAGTACTGTACGTATTCTGAATCATCACAAGTGTCCTTGGCTTTGTAGGTCGGCTCCAAGTGGAAGGACGTGGTTTCTAAATGTATCCGAGGTCACTTCCAGCCACTCCTTCTGTTCTACGCCAACCCCGAAGGCGGAGCCGTCTCCACAGAGGACGCCCCCCGACAGACCACCCTCTGGTCCCACCGCAAACTCCCCATCAATGGGGAAGCTATGGGTAAGCCTCTTGCTGGGCTTCGTCAAGCTCAAACCTGGAGCTGAGCGTGTCCTCTTGCAGCGATCACGCTAGCCTATTAGCATTTAAAAAAAAATCACTGTGCTAAGACACAGAAGCATTCATAGAGCACTGCAGGGGAACACGAGTCTCGCTTCATTACTTCTCCACCCTCTGAAGCGCTCTGTTGGGTCCCTGCATCCAGTTCTGTTTGTACCCTACTTCACAGATGGCTCGCAGACAGTCATTCATTCATCAAGCATAAAAGACCAAAACTGTAATGCAAGCAGCGATTGATGTTAAGCTTGTCACCGTACCATTTCATCTTCTGTGTGAAACTTGAATATTAGTGGCCGTGAAGCATCCGAATGGCAGTCCTTTCTCTATTGGCTTTCATTGGCTAAGTTCTTTAACTTCAAAGAATTCGAGTTGAACTTCCACTTTCATTTACACTTTGACATCTTATACTTGAACGTGCTTTCATATCTTTGTGCTCACAGACACAATGCAAGGTCTTTAGACATGGGTCTGATGTTCAGATGAGAACCTGTGGATTCCTTTCAACATTTTAGCTGTGCTACCGGGTTCCCTTCTTGAGGCTGGCACGCTATTTCGCTGTCATCCTTTGCCAGCAACTAATTGAACTGACTGCCTGTTCTGATTTCATGCCTAACGTGTCTTTAGCTGAGGGATTATGTCGGTCTTTGCCGCTCGGCTACTGGGGGCCCTGTTGAGAAAAACAATACCAGGCTCTTGGAAGCAACGTCAGGTCCTTAAGTCAATGGTTTGCTGACAGTAAAACTCTACCGCTGTCCTCACGTACCCCCGGTCCACCTCAGCTTTCTCAGGGAGGGGCTGGGCAGTTTATAGATAGAAAATAGGAAACAAATGTCTCTCATTCTGTCAGAATAGGCCCCCTTCAGGCTAACGGAAATTTCACAGAGAGCTGGAGTACAGCTCTCCAAAGCTCCTGTGCATCTTAATAGTCTGTTAGGCGAATTACTAATAATGTAATAATCCGTTGTTTTCAGGTGCACTATTGGTTATTTTGATTTATTTAGCAAAACTCCTATATACTAATTAATTCTGACAGGACAAACAGTTCTTAACGACAAAAGATGAATGTTTTTCCAAGTAACTTAAGTGAATGACTCATTTTGCCTTCTATGTTTTGATAACCACCTTCTGGCTAAGCACCCCCCTCCCAACACACACACACGGCCCGGATTACCCTGCCTTCCGGCTCCCTCCGACTGGGACACCCGTTACCGTCACTGCCACTCACAGAGATATGCTCGCTTAATGAACATGTGAAAACAGCACACTCAGTAGCGGAGCGGATCGTTACTTATGACCAAAGAAGGAAGGGAAAAAAAACCCCAGCTTGGTACATCTCTGTCCCTCGTTAATTAAGAGAATAGGAGCCTGGAGCCTATCCAGAAAGTGCCGTCTCCAGTCTCGTTATCGATGCCAGCACAGTCTACCTTGTTTCAGCTCGTTCGGTTCAATTTATTTTTATTCTGAGCCCTTAAAACACAGCCATCCCTGGAAAGCTCTGCGTAAAATCCGACGACGATGTGACGGGGGGCGATTAAAATTAATCGGAACCTCTCAAGTAATTGCAGAAGCAATTAAATCGGCATAATTAAAAACATTTCAACTGCGTACGGCCTGGAAGGAACCACTCCTGTGCCTAAAGCTGCTAAATGGATACATTTAAGGGTGGGTATGGGGGTCAGTTCGGCAGGTCACAGTAACGAGGGTCAGTCGGCAGGTCACAGTACGTCACCGAGAGGCCACACATGAAAGCCTGGCTTTTCCGGGTGTGCGTCCCCTCATGTGAGCCCCCTGCTGGTTGCCAGGGAGCACTGCAAATCAAAGCTGCTAGCAGGCAGGCACAGGCCTGATACCATGGAGAGAACCTTTAATTTACACTCTTTATGAATCATCATGCAGCGTTCTTTGTTAAATCATTCAAATCCTGGGGCTTGCCTGGGTACTGTGTTTATATACCTCTATTATATATAATAAATAATCCCACCTATCAATTATGTTGTAAGAAATTGCAATTTACCTCCTTTAAGTTTAATTAAAGCCCTATTATAGTATATTGTTTGATATTTCTGGCATGTTAATTACAGCCACAGTAATATTAAGAGTATGATTACACATTTTCCTTAACGAGAAAGGAAACCAGTGGTCGTGCTGAGGTGGCCACACACTGGCTTTGAAAGGCTTTTTTTTTTTTAATTCGCATGAAGAACGTTCTAATTTGGATGAAACAAGGTGAGCGGAATTAAGCTTCACCGCTCCCATCGGTGCAGTGAACACCCTCGAGTGTTTCCGGAAAACTGGCGTGTCACATATTTACACTGTCTGGGTGTAAAGTGGGCCTGCTCCTTGTTTGCTACACGTGAGGAGTGTGTACCAGGGTCCGGGTCTGAGAATTAACGGCCCCCCCTCTGTCCTGCAGCGAAAGCAGCTCTCACCAGTCCCAAAAGAAAACTAAGGGAGGTCGCCAAGGAGTGTACTCAGAGGCCAGGGGAGGTGCGGACACCACACCCTCAGAGGAAGGAGCTCACAAGGGGCCAGCGAAGACTAGACTCCCTGGCCCAGCGAGGTATGAGCCACTCGTAGGGATGTTCGCGACAGTCAAGCGTGGTGACTCAGCTGACGTGGGGTTTTATTACAGTGTGCGTGAAACAGGAAAGCACAGCACACTACACACCGTGTATTATCTGGAGAAGAATGTTAGCAGGGTTAGCTGGACATCTAAGATCACCTATAGGAGGATACTTCAGGAGGACTTCAGTCCTTTGTGAAAAATACTCTCTCTAAGCAAATCAGAGAACAAGCTACAGCTCTATTACAGTTCTGATATACTGTATAGAGCATAACATCGGGAAATACTTGCTCTGTGCAGTTTTTCGTGTACCTCATCCATCCATTCATCCATCTTCCAACTCATTACCTAGTACAGGATCCCCCGGAGTCCTTCAGCCTATCCCAGGCAGCATAGGGCACAAGGTACAGATGCACCCTGGACGGGATGCCAGTCCATCAATGTGGTCTCATAATTCATGTACCAGCCAAACAGATCTGATCTGTTTACCTTGACAATCACTTTTTAAAATAAGGTTTCCACATGGTTTGCCACATGGTTTAGTTTTGGCGTTGTACCGTTAAGGATTACGGCTCGGGCTGGATGTCACATGGTTTACCTTCAGTGTTGTACCGTTACAGATTACGGCTTTGTCTGGATGCCACATGGTTTACCTTTGGCGTTGTACGGTTACTGATTACGGCTTGGGCTGGATGCCGCATGGTTTGGCGTCGGTGGTTTACTGTTATGGATTACAGTTTGGTCTGGATGCCACATGGTTTACCATCGGTGTTTTATTGTTATAGATTTCGGCTCGGTCTGGATGCCACATGGTTTACCATTGGTGTTTTATTGTTATGGATTTCAGCTCAATCTGATGTGATTTTCGGTATTTTACCATTAGGGATTCCTGCTCAGTATGAATGCCACATGATTGACCCTCTGTATTTTATTGTTAGGGATTTTGGGCTCAGTCTGGATGCCACGTGGGCTTACCCACGATAATTCCCCTCTGCCCCGGGGGCCCCATAGCCAAGGCCCCTACATAACTCAGGATTTGGGAGGGAAGCGATAGAAACAGATTACTCATGACACATGACCGCCCTCATACTAGCCACCACAAAGCACCCTGGACCGCATTCGCCCCGTTGCCATGGAGAGCCTCATCTGACACAACTACACCATGACATGAGCTGTCAGGACGGGGTCAAGTCCTGCTGAGAACCTGTCCTACATTCTGACACTACGGTGTGCCGAAAGTCAGCTTTTCCCAACCAGCAGCACACAGGGACCAGTGTGCACTTGTAAAATGTCAGCCAGGAAATATGCCAGTAACCTGTGAGGCATAATATAGCTGCATTTTTAAAAGAAATATCAACTTCAGCTATGCATTATCCCTCATCCACTGGGTTGAAATGATTTTACAGTAGAAATACCAGCTTGAATGTTTACATTTTGTTGGACAGTGGATTCCAGATTACCAAGAGGATACCCTCAGAAACATAGTGAGGATATTCAGACATCACATACAGATACCGGAGAAGGGTTCAAGCAGCTGGTGTGAAGTCACTGAGTCACCTCACCACGGTGCCATCTAGAGGTGCTGCTTTTGTTCGTTTGGAAAGTTCTGGAAGATGTCAATGAGATGGGAGTATGGAACCCAGCCAGAGATCCAGGGCCGGAGACTGACAGAGGGCTTGAGTTCTGATGAGAAGTGTGTGCCCTGGGCAGGGCCAGCGTGTCACAGTAAAGGGACCCGACCCCTTTTCCCACATATGTGGCATCAGTGTAAGGCTAGGCCAGCCTAAGTGAGCTGCATCCGGAGCCGAAAAGCTGGCCCAGTGAGAAGGCGGCTCTGTTTAGTCACACGTCGGCGAGACACTTTGCCAGATCGTCGTCGTCTCTCCGATTTGGCTGTCGGAGGCGTTTTCCAGGGGCTGCTCCTGTTAATCTGATTAACCGCGATTTGGCACCAGACGGCCCTGCGCTCCTAGGACTTCTGACGACGCTATAAATATGCACGCTAAACGTCAGCTGGTATCAGTCAGCACTCCGCTCCAGGATCCGGGTGTGCGATAAGACCCAGTAACGTCGACGAAATCCTGCCTCGCGGCGAGTTAAACTGGCTGCCCGCATTAACGAACTGTTGATGTAACTAATCCATAAATGACCCGCAACAACCCGTTTTTATACACTTTAAGTACTGTGAAAACCTTCCCCTGTCAATGCTGCCGTATGTTACACTACGGTCCTGGGTGGAACACTGTTTCAGTCCACCATATACCCAACGTATTTAGAATACAAAATATGAGTAACTGTATTCCGATACAGTTACAATTTAAATAGCTGGTAATTATAATACAGTTATTGAAATCAATGGAATACATTTATCTATTTCACATGTTTATTCACTCTCCAATAAAATTTTAGCCATTTCCCAGAAGTCCGTGAAATAAAACACGCAGCTAGAAGCCGAGATGCGGTTACGATAACCGGCTCCGCACTCGCGGTAATGCAGTTTGCGCGACACAGCTGGGGAGCGTTTCCTAAAAGATTCCGTTAGCAACTTACATAGTTGGATTCATTCAGTTGCATGGGTCCAACTTAGGGTTGCCACATTTGCAGAAAAATACTGTAAAAGACGCCTACTGTACCATAGTGGGGCGTTGCTACAACCATTATGTGCCAAGTGACGCACCAGTGGTGGTAAATCAAAACTTAAATCATGGTCTCAAGAAAGTATTACGATTCATACTTAATATTTGAAGCACTTTATCAATTATTATCAATGGACATAAAAATAAACTGGATAAAAACGTTTCAGTTCAGTTCCAATTGGTAATGAAATTAGCGTTGACATACGAAATTAGTCGCTTTATATCAAAACTTAAGGTGCATAACAAAATTAATCTTCAGGATATACATTGTTAACTCAACAATGACATATTAATTATAAATAAGACTAATTAATCTAATCAATGCGACCGCGTTTTCATACAAACTGTGGACGGGATGATGTTGCGTTCATCACAACTCTGAAATAAGGGGCAAACCCCGTCCCGTATTGATTAAAAACGGGATGCAAAATTTTGTCAAAAACGGAACGATTCCGTATTTTAAGGGACGTGTGGCAACCCTAGTCCAACTATGTAAGTTGCTAACGTTGTTAGCGGAATTGCTTTTGGGAAACGGGAGTGCGCTTCTGTCTGGGAAATTCAGTCACTATTTCACGTTAAGGAAACAAAAAGGAGAGCGTAACATCATTGTGCAGGGCAGCCTCTATTTGCCAGCCACCAACTTACTTTCTGCGTCCAAAAACTCCACTTCCAATCTAAAGAAGCATCTTGAAGTAAGTTCATTTTTTTTCTTTTTTGGTCAGGCTAAAGTCAAGTTATTGGTTAGCTTGCATTTCCTAGCCCTTATAATTATAGTCAAACTGCCAATCGACAATCTGCTAACTATGGCCATTTACCATCCTAGAGCTGTAAGATCCAGCGCCTTTGCTTCGTACTGTATGCAGTTTCGAGACTACCAGCAATATACACTGTCTGCTGCTGGTATTCACGTGTAGCGCTCCTCCGAAAACTGTTTACAGATTTAATGTTTCTGCACGCTGTTTTAGCCGTATGCATGCTCTTGTCAAAATGTGTAGCCTAATGATACCACTTCACTAGCAAAACGGTTTTAGGATAATGCTTTATGGCAGTGCTTCCACGGAACGATGAGAAGTTAAATATATGGTGGTGGACTTGTCATGTACATTTACGATGCGCAATTATTTAGAATCTGTAAGTGAAATGAAACCATCACCAGGGTTTCACCAACTCTTACGCATCTGGCGTGATACTTTAATTCATTTAACCAGGTGTTATGGTAGAAGGAAGTAACAGAATTGTCTATTGCCACATTCATACAGTTGTAAAATGTAAAACAATGTTGAAGTAATCCAATGTATTGCGAATATGTTACTCACATTGAGTAATCTAAAGGAATACGTTACAAATGACATTTTAGGGAATGTATTTTGTATTCTGTAGTGGAATACATTTTAAAAGTAACCCTCCCAACACTGCATATACCTTTGTGCATGGTACGACCATTAAGCCCACTTGACTAGACTTGACTTGAGAGTTTGGTGAAGAGTTTCTCACTTCCACTGTCAAAATAATGATGGCGGATGCCTTGAATCTTCACAAACGGTAAGAGTGATTCAGTTTGAAGCTGTGGGTCGGAGGAGGAGGATCGGGCGCGAGAGGATGGTGGGATCCTCAACTGTGTGACTATACCCTCCTCCTTCCTAGGGTCCCCCCCCTCCCCCCCCAACCTCCCACAAAGTGCCAACTGTGATTCATCGCGACCTTGACAGGTCCTCGCTGAGCCCCCGGGTGGCCAGCAGGGGGCCAGTGGAGAGGAAATCATGACGAGGCAAGGAGAGGCCCCCGTCAGCCTGTCCTGTCTCCACATGCGCCTGTGCGCCCGCTCTCACACGCATGACTGCCCGCCCCCCCGTGCAGCAGCTATTAGCCGCACAGCGGCGTGTGGGGGGGGATGAGACGCCGTGTGCCAGGGACACTTGGCATCATGGGCTGGCACGGTTCTGCCCCGCAGACAGACACAGTGCTGACAAACACAGACGGATGCTAGCGCTAAACGCAACTAGCGATGAGATTGCGGGATGCGGGATGAGCTTTAGCATTCAATGCTCACAGTTATTTAACATGAAAAACGGTTTTCCATAAAAGTATGGCACCGTAACCCTATACTGGATAAACAGTTATGAAATATGAATGGATATGCGGTAAAAATGCGGGTCGCCTGCACCCCCAGGGCTGTGCATTTGACTAAATCATACAGAGTTCCCCCGTATCACCCGCGTTTCTGCTTTAATTCCAACTGATGGAGCTGCCTCTCTGTGACTGCTAGTGTGTGAGTGTCCCCCTCCTTGGCAAAATGGCATCCCGTCCAGGGTGTTCCCCACTTTGTGGCCCTGGGGAATAGGTTGTGCATTTCCTGCCAAATCTGTGACTCTCTCCGTAGATTTGTTTTTTATGGATGTGTGAAGCAGTGTGTGTGTCATTAAAGAAAACTAGGACTATTTTCATAGACTGACATAAAATAATATCCGGACGTAAAATAAAAAAGTTAATGAAAACTGTGAATAATGCTAAGAGATAAGAGAAATAAATATTAACGCCCAGTACTTTCTGTGCACTTTTAATACAATTTCAGTAAAGTAATGATTTATCTTTAATTACTGTTAATAGTACTAATAGACATGTTTTGCCCATGTTGAGGACATTTGCACTTTGTATTCATGTAAAAAGATTAGCCATATTGAACTTTAAGTCGTCCTTAAAAATACAATTACTAAAATGTAAACTGAAACTAAAATACATTAAAACAAAATACAACTTTAAAATAAAAACTAGTACAATAATGTTGTATGAAAATAAAGTAAAAATAAACTGGGTTTCAAATGAAAATTGAAAGTAATATAAAACTAAATTAAAACTGAAACTCAATCAGACCTCCTGATAACTCATAACTGCGTCCTCTGCTTTGATCACGTTTAGACGCCTTCTCCGAGAAGATGCACCCCCGTTCCACCTCCCCCCCAGAGAATGAGGGGCACCAGCAAGCCGGGCCCAGGTCACACGGAGGTCAGGCCAAAGGGGCTCCTCGGTCCGAGAGATCGCAACACCAGGGCCAGCCACCGAATGAGCCGCACTTCCACGGAGCGCCCCCTGGTGGGCACGGCCGGAAGTGCGAGGGTGAGAGGGGCCACGGCCGGAGCCGGCCCTGGAGGCCTGTGCGGGAGGTGCTGAACGTGGACAGTGTGCTGAGCGAGCTGGAGCGGCGGGAGCAGCAGCAGCACCGGCCGGCGCGCCGGCTTCCCGGCTCGGCGGCGGCGCACTGCGAGCGGGAGCGGCCCCGCGCCAAGGACGAGCGCCGAACCAACTGCCTCATGACCATCTACGAGGACGAGCAGCGGCAGGAAACCGCCAGCCACAGCTCTCTGGAGTCGGAGAGCCGGGCCGGGCCGGACAAGGACGGCCCGGAGGGGCGAGCCAACCCCAAACTGCGGGGCAGCTCCTGGGCTATCCAGCGCACCGAGTCCGGGTACGAGAGCAGCGACAGGCTCAGCAGCGGCTCCACAAATCCCGACTCTCCGGGCGTGGAGAACTTCACGCCGAACGAGCTGGCCGGAGTCGCCGAGGACCATTCGGCAAGGTGAGCTTCCCGGAGCCTTCCCTCGTTTTTCATGTCTTTGTTCTAGCTTTGCTCAGTGGGCATTTCAACAAATGGGTGGCTTGGTGGTGACCCCTGTCTAGACACAGCACAGGATGACACTTGTTAGTCAAGGTCATTATTTCAGTCCAGAATGGGATTAGTGAATTGGGTTTCAAAATATGAAGTAATGGATTGTAATTGGGGGATCCATCCCCCTTCTCAGGGGGTTGAGAGCCTGCTCATCCATGGGCACGCACACACACGGACAGATGAGCCACCCTCCCAAACTGCAGACCCACACACTAGCGCCCCCTGGCGTCACAGCAAGGCACAGCGCCACGAGGCCCCCATTGTGTCATTTTCGTTTCATCTCAGCGGATGGGGGACTCTTGCTTCCAGGGACGGGGGCTGTAACAGCAGAGCCGAGCAGACGAAGACGGACACCCTGCCTTCTCCCGCACCCCCCGGTAAGATGCCCAGAGTCCTCACGGCGTAATTTCTGCAAACACTCTGTCGACCGCCGTGATTCTCATCATATCCGCAGCAGGACGCCGATAGCCATAAGCCAGCACTCGTTGTTAAGCGCCTTAGGCTACTTGCCAAAGACATCCAGTGCACTCTTCAGCAAAGAGTTAACGGGGCTAATTCCTGAAAAAAAAAACTCTCATTTTCTCTTACTTTCATACTTATAAAAATAGGTTATCTGAGTTTTAGTAACATAGCAACAAAAGACACAGGATACTATTTAAAATGCTCCTCCTGGTTGAAATCCAACTAATTTTCAGATTAAACGAAATAGCGACTGGAAATATTCATAGATAAATATCTGAAAGATTTATTTTTACCTGTCTTTTTCTTAGAGTATTACGTAAACTTTTTTCTGTATTGTTCTTAATTATTTAGGCAATTGCGAATCACTGGGACCTATTATTAGACATATGTAGTGAGAAGTCTCATTAGTGTTTTTGATTTGCATCTGATAGACGGCCCTTACTGCAAATTAGTGACAAATGGTGGTGAGTGGACTGACCTTTGGATACTTAAATGCCTCCTTCATTCAGGGATTTGCTGGGGGTTGGGGATTGTCATGTTGGGGGGGGGGGGACTGGATTAATCTCTAACCACTTATCCTGGTCTGGGTTTCTGGAGGGTTGGGTTGAGAGAGTGTAAAGCTGATTGCAACCAGTATACTTGTACTCACATAGCCCAGGGCATTGGGGATTAAGCAGAAGTAACCTGGCACCCAGTATGTGATCATGCTCAGTCTCTGCATCCAGCCAATCAGTTGCCACGAAGCAAAGCACCTGTGTCCTAGACAGAAATCGACTTAATAGTAATTATCAGTTCTAGATTTAAAAAAAACATCTTGGTTGCTATTAGAAAGTCAGTAACGGTAATGCCAACCTGCAAATGTAAGATCAGTTCCTAAGAGGAGAGCTCATCCTAATTTATCCTTCTGACAAAAGCTCACATCTGGTCACATCTGGGATGGCCTATGTGTGTAATATGAGGAATACTTTGCTGGTATTTTGCAAAGTGAGTCTTATCAGGCGTTAGGAGTGCATTCCTATGGCTTGTGCAGGTCCGCTTTGGTCCAGTTTTAATCCCTTTTAAAAGACAAGCCAAAAAGCTGATTTAAAAACGCAGTGCAGCTGTGATCTCTCTGCGGGACGCCCTGGCGGCTCAGCCCGCCTCCCCCCACCCATGCCCTCGTCTGATTCGCCGCCCCACGTTCCCTGGGCATCGGGGCTTGTTTGCGAGCGCGTTAACGGCCCCGCTCCACTCTCCGTGACGCCAGCCCCAGCCTGTGAGTTTCCAGCAGTGCCGACCATATTTAGGACCCCTGTGAACCCAGAGCCAAGATTCCCAGAGGACAGCTTGCAGCTTTTATCCTTGCATGGACCTCTGGGTCAGTGGAGGGGAGGGCGGTGGGGGGGGGGTGTATGTGCCTATTTATATCGAGCAGGAATCCAGCATGTGGCCCGATTGGCGCGTTGGCCCAGCGGCCATGACATGCCCTGACTCTGAGAGCTGCTCTCTGCTGCCCCCTTGCTGCCGCCAGTGGAATGGATATCTGCACCAAACCAGTGACACTCTCCCTTTATCTTTCACTTTCTCCCTCTTTCCACCTCTCTCCTCAGTCTCTCATTCCTGTCAACCTCCCTTTCTTTGACTCTCCCTGTCTTTATCTGCCTTTCCAGATAAATCTGGAAAGCCGCAAAAAGAAATGGTGAGGTATCTAAAGCGGAGTTAAGCCTTCAAATGCTTGGCTTAAATTAAAGTGAAAGTGTCTTTTTTTAGCAAAGGGCAGCTAGGTCAAAAAACATTAATTATAGCTCCCACCAGAATTTGTCCACGATGCCTTATCCACCGAATCACAGTGTAGGTTTATTCTCCCAGCCTAGCTAATAGATTAATTTGTACCCCAGGAATTTGCACATCACCTGTACCAAGGGGATCCCTAATGGGAAGTTTAGCCAAGTAGAAATGTTGACCTATTACTATAACAAGCTATGAGCTTCAGATGTAAATGATAAGGATTCTGAATTTGTCCCAGTAGTGAAAATTTAATAACTCTGAAACTCGGTTTCACTCCTGGCTGATTTTTTCCCCTGCCTGCTGCAGTACCAGGAGTTAAGGACAGTATGGTCTCACTCTCCCAAACCCCCATGTGTTGGATATCGAAGGCAGTGCCCCCCCCCCCCAACTGGTGGGTTAGCCAATAGCATTATTAGTATTCCCCTGGTAATGGAAAATAAATTTGTGGCATGAAACTGATTTTCTGCCCAACTGCCCACTTGGCTGGCGGGGAGGATGGTAGGTCAGAGCACCAAAAAAAGGACCGCGGGGGACTGCAAAGGCCCCGATACTGTCGGCGATGTCGAAACGCCGACAGCCCCGTTGATGAGGGTGACCCTATAGCTGCTGCTAAGATCAGCCAGAGGTGGGTATTTCAGATCCAGATCAAGATTTTGTTTCGAGCAACCAGTTGAGTATGAAGAGTCACAAAGAAACTCAATTGGTTGGTTGAAGCAAAATCTTGGGCTGGATTTTGACTTTCTGGATCTGAACTCTTCACCTTCGCTGCCATGTAAGTCGTGCCTGTGAAAATGGATTTGCGTTCTCAGTGTCACAGAGTTCTCAAAATCCTTTGCACACAACCGATCCGTCTGTTCAACTTTTAACCTCCAGCTAACAGGAAGCGACTGCAGCCCGGAGCTTTAAATATTTATCTGTGAAGCTGACAGAGTGCAGAGGCAGGATTCCTCGCCATTCAGCACCAAAGGCTGCATGATCTAAGAGCTTGTTTCTGCTTTTCCAGAGTCATCTTTCATTCCTCTGACACGGAGAGTCAGCAGTGCAGTACTGCAAATTCGGTGTTTTAATTTTAGGCATGCTTAAAAACGAAAACGTAGGGGCGTGACGGATTCTGGAAGATGGAAGCTCTCTGCTTCCACTTGAATGGAGCATAGGGGTAGAGGGGAGGAATCTGTAGCACGATTGTGTGCACACTGCACGTCGCATCATGCAGAACCTGCTTACTGAACCGAGCATCTGTGATCATCTATGTTTCCTAGCCAGTTAAACGATCTACAGGAATATTAGTCGAAACATCACCGGCATTTAAATGTGTATGGATTTCCTTTGAAGGGGGACATCAGTTGAAACCGAAAAGAACAGATAGCCACCTTCAAGACGCCCACGTCAGCCGGTTTAGCCCGAGTTTAAGGTAAAGAAAAAAATGTCAGAAACTTATTTACGAAGATGTCAATTTATTTAAAATTATAATCATGGCGATTATAAAATGTGCCCACCACCCAGTCTTCATTGTTCGTTAATTTTACTATATCAGCTAACATTATTCTGTTAATGTTAGTTTCAAATACATCAGGTTTTCCCTCAGATGGCTTTAAGCCCTAGGAGTGTCAGTCCTTGTGAATCAGTGAGAGATTATTGATTCCCTGTGGTGTATTCTGGCAGGAGGAATACCAGGGGCTCGCCTAGGAGCCCAGAGAGGACCAGTGGCTCCAGTGGAGAGTCTGCAGGCCTGGACGTGACACAGCGCGAAGTGACAGACAGGAGCCCCCTCACACAGCAGCTGTCCAAAACCAGCAGCTCAGAGTGGAACAGCTCGGACGAGCTAACGGGCCCGGCCTCCGAGCAGGAGGACAGTGCCTACCGCTCCAGCAACAGCGAGGCCGCGCCCCCGGAGTCGCCGCGCCCGAGCCCCGTGCCCTGTCGAGCCTTCCGGATCTGGCCCGGTGAGCAGAGCCAGCCTCTCTGCTGGCTGGCATCCTCCCCACCGCTTCCCGGGCGGCGCTCACATCCGCCAGCCCCGTTTCCCGAGGATGCCCGGACAGGGTACCGACCCAGGCTGCTGCAGGAGCCCTCTCAAACCAGCCCCCGCCCCCCGGCCAAAACTCCCCAGGTCCACTCGCACGCCGCGCCGGAGGCTGTCTCACGGCAACAGCTCTCTGGGTTTGTGGCACTGAAGTCCGTCTCCACAGCAACTTCCCCAGACCAGGAGAGGACTGAGATACCCGGGCATAGCCATGACTCTAAAGTCTCGCTCACCACCTATTTCTCCGTGGATAACTGCATGACGGACACGTACCGGTTAAGGTACCACCGGAGGCCCCACTGGAAGCCCGCTGCTGACCCTGGAGGCAGAGACCGCGGTGACTCTGGTGACACCAGCCACCCTGTCCCAACAGAGACCGTGCTGCCCTTAGACCTATCTAAAGCTAAGCCTGAAACAGGTAATAGTCACCTAAGAGGCTCGTCTACAGTGCTTAACAGCGTAGTAGTGTTTATCTTATGGTCACGTCAATTACGATTTTCATTGGTGAAGAAGTGCATGCTGGGAATCGTGTTGACATCAGCAGCCTCCCCAAACCTTCAGCCCATTGTCTATTTCTTTGTAAGTATATCTACGCCCGCTGTATTTCAGGTTTTCCTATCAGCAAACCCACCATAAAATGGAATCCAGTGACTCCTAGAGGCCTGGATGAGCATGGCTTTTTGTGATGAAACACACTGACTGGTAAGTCAAGATTTTTCCACGGATTTCTCTTTGCTACGTTTGAGTCTTTTCAAATGTCTAACAGACGATCCTCTTCTGTCTCCGGACCTGCTTTGATGGTAAAGGAGTTCTGCATTTACAGAAGCAATTCTGTACACTACTGTCATACTGAGCTGTTATTTTTGTATGTGCAGTAAGTTATAATCCTAGGATTTTAGCTGTTTCTGAGACACTAGACACAACAATCACACCGCAAACGAAATTGCCTCAGTCACATATTTTAGCCACCCTAATGCTCAGCCACACAGTTTCTGAACCTCTGTCTGTGTTGTTCCCTTTGTAATCAGCTGCACCCACACGATTGGCTGTTCAGAGGATCAGGTTGATTTGGTTAACAAGCAGGTTTGCCAATAATCTGGCCATTGAATGCATAATAACTTAAGGCCTTAAGTCTGCTTGATTTATTGGTTGTCTGTGCTATCTTTTGCTGATACGTCACTTCCGACTTCTTGTACACACGACTTAGTTGTCATGCCGTGTCCTTACCGGCCTTTTGTAATCCCGCAGAGATAAAGACTCTTTTGCGATCACGCTTCTGGAAGGCGCGGCGCGGAGACCACGTGCGGAAGCGGAGGCCAAAGGGGACGGAATAAACGCTTTCTGCGGCTCGGCGTAAATAGCGGGCGACCCCTGTGGAGCTGCAGATCTCGCGCGGAGCAGAACGTACAGCCCCCGCGGCAAGGTATTACGTCAGGAGGCGGAGGGGAGGGAGGAGGAGGAGGAGGAGGAGAGGCACTTTGTTATGCATCTTTGGGTTTGTTACGTTTTCAACCAAAAATGGAAAAAAAGCCAAGCCCAAGAGGAATTTATTTCCAAGCCTAGTAAACAAAACACTCTGGATCAGGGCTAGCTGCGACACGAGCTTTATTTTTAAGGTTTTTCCGCACTTTAAGCTGTCGTTTAACTAAGTAATGGCCGGCGTTTGCTGTGCTAGTCACAGGAAGGACTGAGATTCTTCTCGGCGAGCTATAATGAGATGAACTGATTGCAGGATATAGCTACGTGTTCGTAGCGGGTTAACGACTCGCGTCATACGGTACTGCGGCCGGTGGGGCGCAGGGGGATAAGCTAAACAGCCGAAAATAAGCACATTTTACTACAGCCTTTGGCTTCTCATTTAAAGAACTGCAATGCAAGCAAACAGCATTAACAACGGCAAAGTTTGAAGAGAAGTATGCAGTCTCTAAAATCGATATTCTTATTGCGTGATTCACGCTCCGGATGGAGTGGACAGCGGAATGGTCAGCATGATCCAACTAATGACCCCTTTCTGTATGCTCCTTCATTTGGGTTTTCATATTTCCCAAAGTGTTCTTGAAGTATAGTAGAGCTCGAAGTCTTTTTTTTTTTTTTTTTTTTGTCCCACATCCTAATAAAATATACTGTAGTGTAAGGCTCTTCTCTGTACATGTACTGTAGGTCTTGCTTTTTGCATCAGCACAGATTTACTCAGTATTCAGCCGACGGAATTGCACAGAAATCGGGAATGCCATAACCTGTGTACTAAATAAGAAAGACGGTTTTTAAATATTTTCCAGGCTGGACTTTAATGACGCACTGAACCCTTGTTACCTTCTGTTATTGGCGCTTTTGTGTTGCATTATGAAAAGCGCTCAGGCATGAATTCTCTTATTTCTTAAATATGTACCTTGTGCATTAAATATCCCGTGCCTTTACTTTTGCCTTTACGATGTACAATAAATTAAAAACTAATTTGTACCATAACTTGTAAAAATCATGTACATATACTCGGAAAATGCTTTTATATTGTTTATTTATATTGTTTGATAAAACTGAATTTTATCCAACGTGCATGTGTGCTTGTAATAGATTTTTCTTTATATTGCATAGCAAATTATGACAACATTTTTTACTCTCAAGGGAATCATGTAAAGGTACCTTCTAAATTACGGAATTCGCTTGGTAAGTAATCGATAGGACAAAATATTAGAACTACCAGAGACAAATACAAGTATTTACACACTTTACGGTTTATTCATTTATTACTTTATTCACTGTCCAGTAACAAATATTGTCCGACATGGAACAATGAACCATTTTTCATTTCCAGATTTTCAAGACCACACTTTAAAAAAAACTGTAAACCCTCAAACTTTACCATTTGCCTCATGTAATAAAAAAAAACACTTGTAGAAAGTCCTAACCCCTTTTGAAAATCCGTTTGGCATCCACTCCGTCATAGTTGTAGGTCTGCGAAAATGAAAACAGGCATGGATTTTAAAATGAGTCCCTCCGTCATTGGTGGTATTTCGCTTCCCATAAACCTGATCTGTGTGCTAATGAGAATCTGTCCACGATCACCACCTGATAACCTAAGCAGGGCCATGGGGACTCCAGGCCGACGCCATGGGGTAGGGTAATATCCTAGAGAGGATGTCCCTCCATAACTAAGTTCTGTTCACTCACACGGTCGGCAGTTAAGTTAGCAAGCCAGCTGACCAGTGATCGACCCCCCTGAGGGGAAACGTGTGTGCTTTGAACAGAGAGCTGGGCCCAGTGTCAAGCCCCCATTCCAAGATGTGTGTGGAAGCAATGCTACCAGCTGAACCATGATATTTCATTCACTTACTCAGCCCAAAAATGCCAGCAGTACACCCTGACAGCTCAGTTTGAATACCAGGAACCGAATCCATGCCGCGCAGAATACTGGTGACACACTGGGGGGGAAGTCTGACCTGCACGAGCTCGTCGCCAGAGATCACTCTCGTGGTGAGCAGGTCTTTTCCGTTGTCCTTCCTCGTGAATTTCCCTTTCAGGGTCTCACCTTCCAGGATCCAGGAGCCCTGTGAAATGACAGAGAGGATCAGCATCAATTTCGCTGTGAAAAGTTTGACACCATTGCTGGAAACAACTTAATCGAATGCTGGGATTCCGACCGAGCGGATTGAGCCCAGTTCAGGTACATTGGGGCCCTGTGACGTGAAGTTCACCATGATAACGGCCGAACATAGTGGTTTGCTTACAGAAAGCACAGTCCCATCTGCTAGGCTGTACTCGAAGGTGACCCCCAGGGTGAAGTCGATCTCCAACGTGCGGATGGTACTGCTCTCCGTCACGTGGAACTTGTCTCCGCTCTGCTGGATGGTGATCTTCAGGTTATCATGTGCAGCTATCTTCCTCTTCAGTATATTGATGCCTGTTCGCGGACACAAAAAACACAGAAACCCAGTGTTATAATCACTCCTAGTCACTCTCACACTGATCCCCAAAGCGCTGTATGAGTTTTCACATTTCTGCACCATTACGCTGCATGTGTGTGTGTGTGTGTGTGTTTTTCATTCACGTGGCATTTGACACATAGACTGTTATATGATATATATTACAGTGGAGCGTGCCTTAATCCGTAATAGCAGTGATTAATGTAGCCCTACAGTGCACCATCCCCATTATCACGTTCTGGTGATCTGCATATCAGCACCCCCTCGACAGCTGATCACGAAGCTAACCCCCCCCCCCCCCCCCCCCCCCCGTGCGTCTCCTTACCCATCTGCTCCATGAATTTTTCATAGTTCTCGTTGCGATCGATTTTCCAGGTGCCATTGAACGTCATGGCTGCGTGCGTCTGTGGCCTCCGAGTCTCAGTGTACGTCCTTTTATACCGCCTTCGCCGTTATCGCACCCTCTTATCAGATGCTATGTTATCTGCCTGCTGATGTGGCTGTTTAAAGCTCGTTTAGAACAGATCTACTCTTCGGCGCGGTGACGAAATGCCTGGCCGCCCCTCTTTTGTGGGGTCCTCTCTTTTCCTGCCACTTATGACGTGAGCGGCGCCGAAGTCCGCAGCACGCGAGGAAGGCTTGAGAGACTCTCGTTTTCGCGTACAGGTGCTACAACGTCTCCCGGAGGAATCGAGTTGCCCTGGAAGGCACTTTGAGAGCAGTATATCATTTTATGCCCAGGCAGGACAGACCTGCATTCAGGCTATTTTTTAAAAGTACCACATGGTCTTCAAACACGTGGCTTTCTTTAGTATTTCTGAGATCGCTGCAGAAGGGAAGAGACTTTTACACACATTCCAAAAAAAGGGAAGTCATTGTGAAAGTGATTTACTTAGCACCCTTTCTCTCCAGACACACACACACAAGAGTATAATTCCTCTTTCATAAATCTGCTTGTATATCCCATGAATGCCACAGATGTGCAGTTCTGAAAAGCAGTTTTAAGCACATACAGCTTGTTTCATTTGCCGGAATTGGGACCTAAATATAAACCACAGCTACGTGTTTGGTTTGCTGATTTTGACTTGGATTTCCAAAAGATTGTGGAAGCATGGGTTATTTAACAAGGTGATGCCATGTCTTTGACCTTAGACTCATTGACCCCAGGACGACCGGCGACATTGGCTTTGCCAATTTTATTGTATGAGATTATTTGTACCATAATCTTTCCACAATATCACTGTGTTATCAAAGACCTTTGGAATTGTAAGTTAAAATGTAAGTGTTTCAAGAGATGACCTACATCATGCTAAGATTTCCACAAGATTATGTTTATATTGAAGATACAGTAAATAAGCATTTCCTACTTTATGATCTGCAGTATTTCCATGGCGATTTGGTTAGAAAGTTTGTGTTGCAGTACTATTTAGAGGGATTGTCTGATAAGAACATAATGACACCAAAGTTTGGTGCTTCTTTCGTGTTCATAGCGTGTGGTAAAATTGTAATAAAACACACACCTTCGGGGGTGAATACACGAAAACTTCACAAAACTACAGCTGTTGTTTTTTTCCCGAAGTTTTTGATGTTAGTCTGTCTTTCCAGGGGTAACCCTTCAGTTTAAAAAGTATAAAATTGTCCAGTAAGTCAAAAAAGACTCTTGTATCTATGGTAAGAAGGAGTCTCTGACTCACACAAAGACCACACCTCACTAAAAATGTCTCCTTCTCCAGCGACCCAAAAACCACAGGTCACTAATAATGAGCACCTGTCTTCAGCTAGCTAAGACCCACGGACCATCAAGAGCGTGTCTTCAGCTAGCCAAGACTCACGGCTCACTGAGATCTAATGTCCATCTCCGGCAAGCCAAAAAAACCACTGCCCGCTCAGAATGAGTCTCCATCCAGCCAAAAACCACCATCTCATCCTCAACAAAACCCGACAGCTACTTTGTCGTGGTGCCTTACACATAAAAAGCACCATTATCATTTAGAGCCGGAAGCCAACTCCAGTAGAAATTAGACAACAAATTAAGGTAAATGTTCACAGAATATATTAGTCTTTGCAGTGCATTAAAACTCAGTAACACAATCATTCAAAAATGAAAATGAGGTACAACTGACAGGGGAATGAGATAGAAATGTTACTTTAATTAATATTAGTCCTGCAAACACAGGGCCTCACAGAAGGTGTAATGAGCCCTGCGGCAGCAGATATGTTGTGCTGCCTTATCGTACCTGCCAGGGAAGGCGAGTCTTACTGATCGGGTGCCCACCTGAAATAACCTTTTCACTGAACTTGACTTGGGATTTACCTCTATTCACTCCGCTATGACAGCTCAAGAGCTCGCGATTAAAATAGATTGTGACCTTTGAAAGTGTGAAGCACGCACTGAAACCAGAAGCACAAGCATGGAATACAGGATACTGGTTATGACGCTGTCTTTCGGCACTTACGCACAGCATTACGTGTTAGAAATTTACAAAAGAAAAAAAAAACAGCTTAAGTTCTGATCTCTGTGCTCTAAG
Source organism: Petrocephalus schoutedeni (assembly GCA_026780765.1). NCBI lineage: Eukaryota > Metazoa > Chordata > Actinopteri > Osteoglossiformes > Mormyridae > Petrocephalus > Petrocephalus schoutedeni. The sequence continues at coordinate 2,453,353 of JAODKL010000051.1, forward strand.
CGGTGGGCTGATGCGAGTCTTTCCGGCAGAAGGATTCTGATTTCGTGGGTTTCCACTGTCCCTGAAATAATTGCATTGGTTGGTTGTCAGCCATTCGAAATTATGTGAATGTGTGGAGAGATGGAAGAAAAAAGCAACAAATTTTGCATTTATTGCATTGTTTTTTTTCAAAATGGCAAGATGAAAACAGCATATTGCTCTGCTCATATGACCAAGAGGAGTGGTCAGCATTTCCAAATTTTCACAATTTTTCAATAGTCCCCTTCTGCTTCGATGACAGCATTGCAGGCTCTTGGCATTATTTCAGCTGGCTTCCAGATGTAGCCTCCTGGAATGCTCCTCCAGCAGTCCTGAAGGATTTTCCATGAGTTCTTGGCACAGAAACTGCTTTTACTCTTCCGTTCAACTCATCCCAAAGCTGCTCTGTAGGGTTTAGGTCTGGGGGGATTGTGGGGGGGGGCATCTGTCACAGCATTCCATCCATTTGCTTGTTTACAAGATAATACAGTACTTACATAACCTTGATGTCTGCTTAGGGTCATTTTCTTGTTGAAAAACCAATGATTTCCTAGGGGTGGCGTTAAGGGGGGGGGGGGGTTTAGGACCATTTTGAAAAATAATTGGATTGGTCTGAGTTAGGGGCCTTGCGTATGATAAGATCTCTTTACATTACAGGGTGTACGACTGGAGATGGGGTGATAGCAAACATCTCTCTCTCTCTCTGGCACTCGCCATCAAACACAGTGACACAGCTAGATATACGCCCTTGATAATGGCAGACTTGAATCATTTCCAGCTCAATTACAATCAATTTCGGGCTCCCTGTAGCCATTTTGCGGGTTCAGCGTGTTATGAACTGCAGATATTCATATTCAAAACTGTTCTCCGTGAAATAGCTTATGTGGACATTCTCACCGGCAGCACAGAAGTGTGCTCGTTTGTGAATATTTCATTTAGAAAAATGTTTATGCATGTGATATGAAAATGAAAGTGCTCTGTTCATTGGGTTTTTTTCTGAAAAACTGGAGCATTGCACAGGGCTTTTAGATAAAAGTAACCTCTGTGATTGTTTTGCAAACTAAATACAAAGTTCAGGCTTTAAATTGAGCCATATCTCCATCATCTCTACACTGGGTAATTCAACACACACACACACACATACATACAGATTAGGTATGTATATCTTTGTGGGGACTCACCATTCAATTATATGGGCATAACCATAATCCCCATAATCCCCACAAGGTCAAAATCACAGAATATGACATTGCAGGGACCCACAAGGGACCCACAAGGGACCCACAAGGGCCCCCCCCCCCCCCCCCCCACACACACACACACGGTTGTAGTCCTATCTTAGTGAGGTACGTCCATTCGTTTCTGTGGGGAAAAACCAATCCTACCCAGCCCTAACCTTAAAACATACTGTAAATATAAAATCATTTTTTACTTTTCTGATTGCATTCGCAGATTTTTAGAAAATGAAGTGTGATATAGTGTGGTCCGGCCGCAGAACTCAGTATTCATCTTTTTTATTCAGAATTTGCTATACTTGTGAGGTCTTTTGGTCCCCTTGTGACCCTGAATAGGACAAGCAGTTACAGAAAATTAATGGATGGACACACACACACACATACAATAGTATTTTACTGAAATACATTTATCTGACTATAAACAATGAGACTCATCTTTGTCTGGTTTCCTGTCTTCTTGCCAAACTTGCCTAACCTTAAAGGAATATGGACTCACAGGAGTGTTTGGAGAGACAGAAACATGCTTTTTTCGGTAACTTGTCATAGATGGTCAATGACATTGAGATCTTGGTGTTTCCAAAGATTACAAAGCGAGTTTGGATCAAGATTATCAGGAGAGAAGGTGACATTCCACCTTGCATGCAAATACCAATGGTACTGGACATACATTACAGAATAATACATCTGAGAATTCATATTGTGGTAATTGTGTAATTACCACAATATGAGTATGTGTAATGCATTATTGATACCTTCATAATGCAATATAAATTAATGAATTAATAAACCATTACAGCATCTTCTACTGATAGTCATAAGGCATTATGGTGTTGATTATAATACCTCATAAGCATAATGAAGTTCTCCTCCATGTCACACTATACATACCTTCATAATGCATTATAATAGTCTGTATAAGAATTAAGCATGCTTTGTACTGCATCAACTGATTGGAATTGACTTTATTCTGACTTGGTCTTGTCCTGGTCTTGTACATGGAAGACTCAAGGTTTTATTTCAAGACCAGTCAAGACCACTCATCAAAAAGCCTGAATATTTATCACTATTGTTTAATATTGTTCTGTTTGTTAGCGCAGTACTGTGACTGGGTGTGAAATATCCTGCTTAAAAGTTGAACTGCAACCAATGATGTGCTTCTTTGACTCGAACGTCTGATGAACGACTTGGGCCTGAAATGTCACATAGGGTAGCAAAATGTATAAAAGACTTGGTGTGCTGACTCCCTCCTTTTTCACTGACCGTTTCCTCTGTCCAGGACCCGGAGTTTATCATTTACACGTGCATGCTTTATGTTGGTTTTTACACCAAACCGATACCATTGCATTATGCAATAGTTATACCTGTGCTTTACCTGTCCAGAAGCATTTATCTTGAAATTCTAAGAACAAATATCTATGGTTCAAATTAAACTGTCACACAAATTTTAGGCCAAACTGTCTAGCCCCAAAATGATGCCTATGCTCTACATTTTATAGCATGTCGTGTCATTTAGACTCAGACATTAGTCTGTTTCTGATCTTGCCTTGGTCTAGCCCTGCCTTGGTCTGGGCCTTATCTTGGTTTCGATACACTCTGATGTTGGTAATGACTTGGTTTGTTTTGATGGTCTTAGCTACATCCCTAGTTTATAATGAGCGCATTATAATGTGTTATGAATGTGTTCATATATTCTTATACACATGGCATTGATAGAAAGTGTTACCAGCATTGTTAACTGTTTGCCTGGAGACAAGAGGAGGGACATTGTGTCCGCTGGTCGTGATGTCCATGTCACATTTTACAGCTTAAAATTTAAGCTGGATCTATAATTACCTCTAGGAAAAACAGTCCTGACACCTAGACCGTAAGTGAATCGAATAGAGCCACTTTACTCATCCTCGTTGGGAAATTCTGTTTTTGTTTACCACATCTTGCTCTCCATGAGCCAGGGAAACACACAGACAGGTGAGGGAAAACTTGGGGAGGGTCACAGCACAGGGTCAGCCAGTGTGCAGCACCCCTGGAGCTGGGGGTTAAGGGCTTTAGTCAGGGGTCAAATGGAGGTATTAGTCTGCAGGCCATGGGATTCAAACCGGCAACCGACCGATCACGGGCACCGAGTCCTAATCGACTAAGCCACACGCTACCACCCCGAGTGCCGAACAGATGCCACACAGCCGCAACAGGGACACTTGGACAAGATATAACTAAAAGAAACAGAGATAAAGCATATGGACATTGAGTCTCTTATCGGATTATTTGGGATCTATCGCTCAAAGCATTCGCTCTGTAGTAACAGACATCCATAGCTGTGAGAGGGGAAATCCCTGGGCGAAGCCGGCAGAACAAAGGCAGCGTTTCAACACCAAGACCTTCTACTGAAAATTCGCTGTCAGCCGGCAGAATTGGGACATGTCTGTAAGCAAACGGAGAGCGACAGGGTTCAAAAGGCCAAGCTGATGAGGAGAACAGCAGTGGGGCTTAATTAAGGAAATTAACTGAAATTACATCATTTACAGTGCAATTTCAGCATTCGGAATGTCTGACTTAGCGTGTCAACTTTCAGTCATACAGTTTCAATCATTAAAAAAAAATTAAATATATTAAAAAGATAGAAAACTGTTTTGTGTTGGTAAATGATCAAACATTTAGGTCGAGGGGGTTATGGGAATGAAAGGCACAAAGATAATGGGATATACTGTATCTTAAAGTTACCTTATCAGCCTTCCTACTTTCAAACTCGACCCCAATGAAAAATAATCATTCAAAAACTATTTACAACCATCTTTTTCAATCCTATACATTTTGTAACCCCCTCCCCACTCAACAAATCTTATCAATGAGCACAGGGGCGGTTTAGGCATCCAAATCCAAGAATTGCCCTAGTATTGGGATAGTAACGATTAAAAATGCAGAATACATTCATGCGATATGAATATAAGCATACTAATAACAGTCATTCTAGAATTACTTTCAGCCCCTTGCACCTTCCAAAAGGCACAAAGCACACCGCATGAATTCTGGTACTTTTCCACAAATGCTCCATAAATCCCCTCCTCTCCATTTTATGGCTTTTTTTTCCCAGAGTAGCTGGTCATTATCTCTCTCCACTAACCTGCTCTTTGATTTCAGACCAGCTGCCACGAGAGCGGTGATGCAATACCGCGAGCCGGTGTGTGCTTGTGACACACATCCACTGCGAGATGTGTATGTTCCTGGGCACGGTCACCGCTCCTCCTGTGCGCTTGTGCATATCTGTGCGTGAGCCAACAGCAGCAAAGCTCTGGCTCAATACTGCCACCTAGGTTTATGACGAAGAATTGTCCGTGAACTAGTAGCTTAAGCCTGAACTTTTACTCCATTTTTTTTTTTACATTTACTTTTAGACTACCCACCTAGTTTTACAAAGCTCTACAAATCTTCTTCTTTAATCTAGGTGAAAAGGAGCAAAAGGGAATTTTAATTTTAATATTTTAAAATCTCCTTGAAATTGTATTTAAACAAAAATCTCTTAATTGTAAATAAAACCCAAGAACAATGAAGTATTCATAATGCCCTTATGGTAATGTAAACTTTACTGAATGAATATTTAATAACCAATGAGGATTTATAGTATAATAATTCATAAATATTTATAACCATTTATCAGCCTGCTGGCGGTATCTACAGATATCAGGAGTTTTAACAGGAAGACAAAATCACTCCCAAGCAACATTTCCGTACTTTACAGTGCACTGGGTATTTTGATTTCTCAGTGAAACATAGGAGTGTTGTTACAGTAGGACCTTAAGACTTCGGGGGCTTAGCCTGATGTGGCCACCTGGGTCATCTTTCACAGCCCTCCATCACTTTCCTTGTTCACAAGGTAATAATACGTAACCTCAAGGTGTGTTTAGGGTTTCTACCTTCAATGATTTTCAGTAGGTGTGTCTGGAATTTTGACTGGTACTGTAAGTGGACAGATCTTGTCTTAGGCTATAATCAGTTCTCCAGCAGACAGGTAATAACAGCACCTTCCAGCTGTGTGCCCTATCCTGGGCCGCCTGCAGGGGGAGCGTCCCTGAGCCTCTCTGTGACCTTATCGGCTACGCTCTGTCTCCACCGCAGCCTGCCTTGTGCTATCTCCTCATTCCAACTCTTCTGCACTGGGCTGATACTGCTTGCTTGAACACCAGCGGTCTGGGCTAATCAGCACTCGTTCCTCGTGTGTAGGGCTGCCAGACAGGTTAGTCTCAATGTGGTAAACCAAGCAGGTATGGCCAGACTTAAACCTTGGGTTTCCTCCAACAGATGCAGCGACCCAGCGACAGCTCAAGATACGCTACCTCTCATGCTGGCTTCATAAAGAATGAGTTCATTGTGTCAAATAAATAATAAATCTGTTATATTTGTACATGAGGTAGTACTTCCATAATAGTAAGGAAATTATGAGTGAGGTGGCAGACAAGGTGCAAATGGGCAAATAATAATAATAATAAAAACACAGACCGACAACAGTCTGCTTGGATTTAAATATGCCAGTCTGACAAAGCCACAGAAAGCAGCTCATTCAAAGGCGCAAAACAAGTGATCTTGCCCCAATTATGTTACTTAAATAAATATTTAAAAAGAAGCTTTCTCCAGTGCGTCAAACGGGATGTTTTTAATCACTATTTGCCCTAAAGGTAGAATTTCAATCTGTCATAAACGCAAGTCTTAATTAAACGCTGATTGACTATTTTCAATTATTGATGTGCTATACTTCAGTGACTATCTGAATTACAATAGCACTGCAACGCAGAACGCGCTCAAAAACATAGCTGGAAACGTCGGCACATTGTTAGAACCTTTTGTGGGCAGCTGGTCAACAGGGCTAGAAGGAATAGGAATGAAAAGCAGTACTAGAAACGCAGAGTGAAATCCGTGTTTCGGTCGGCCGTCCGGTACCAGACAAGGCTGAAGAGTTGCCCCGCTGGCGAATACTTTTCACAGGCTGCGTCTGGAAAATGTATTAATATTCATGAGACAAGTGCCACCTGATTGGTCAACTTATTAAAATTCACGAGAAGCGCTATTTAATTGGCCAGTGAATGTGCTCCCATAGGCATGTGCTATGCCGTTCCAGACGTTCAATGGCAAATCACATGTCGCTTCTCATGAATATTAATGAGCTTCCCCGACCCCCCCACACGGACACATGGACCCTGATAAAGGCTCATAGAAATTCAGCGGACCGGAGAAAAGCAGGGAGACTTATATAGGCCTACTAATGACCAACTGAGAGTTTGTTACGCAATAAAGAAACAAAAACGCAAATACATAAATATAAAAGCCAGGACATATATCACACGTTTCAGGCGTAGCAAACCCACTGTTCACTTCCACATTCAGGGCATTTCACATCTATATGAAAATGAGAGCAAACTTTGAATATCTGGATATATAGGCCAATATGAAAAACAGTCATTTTGCAGTTCACTGTTCTTTTTAGTAAAAATGGGTGATGCAATGCAAGTATTTAATTTTATCTTGACTCTTATTCAAAACCGAAACTGATTAATTCTCTGCCGCAGGCGTTTAAGATCACAATCTGAAGACCTAGAACAATTTAAAGGTTTATAAAACAGCTCTTACACTATAGGAGGGGTAAGAGAAAATCAATCCGGTATTTTTATTTATTTATTTATTTTGCGAGGCTGGGGGTGGATCTACACTCCTCCATTCCGACAGTGAAGTGACATTAACACCTCACATCGGCCAGAGGAGACGCCGAAAGCCGGGAGTGACAGCCCGCTGCCATGCGGTGTCACCTTGTCCCCTCGGCCGGTCTCTGTGTCGATGGATCGGGCATGACGGTGAATAGCCCCGTGGAGTTCGGACATCAGCACTGACATCTGCATCTCAGCCAGCTTTCCCTCACAAGGCGAACGGCCAAACCACATGCCCAAGAGACCTATCTGCTGCTTTGTTCAGTTATTTCATATTACATTAAATATCACGTTTACGTGCTCTGATTATGAAAGAAGTGACCTGCCCCAGTCTGCTGAGAGTTTGGAAAAGACCGCTTATAAAATAAACCACATTGGGGTTGTAGTACTTTAAAACACGCTTCTTAGGAGCAAAATTAAGTGCCTCAATGAGTCTCATATCTAACGGCTTCTTAAAAAAAACTAAACCATAAATCAATACCATCGTTAGACAAAAGCAGACAGACTAATTTGTATCTTACGATACACACCTCTATTGAATAAGAGTTTTGATAGTGCTGATTATTTGAGCACGTGTAACGCAATCATAATTATTATAAGAAGTACATTTTTAATTGATGGGAGTTTTAAAAATGAACAGCAGGTGGCAGCAAACACACAGGCGAACTGAAGAAACCAGTCCTTCGAGTCGACTTCTAAACCACTGATTTTATATGCTATATGGGCTCTTTGCAGCTTCACAGTTTTCGGAAATTTACTTTTTTCTTGTGTAAAGGGTTTTTTCTTTATATAGCGCCAGTTTATAAACCATTTCATCTCGGACTCGTAGAAAGGTTTTGCACATATTAATTTCCATTTGTTACTGCCCGATAATGTATTCATGTTAGAAGTATTTTAGAAGCGGGAAATGCTCGTTACGTAACATATTTATAATTACAGGCAGTAACATTGTATGCTAAATAGTTAATGGATCTCTTAATGGCTTCTTGTCAGTCTCACTATATATATGAGGGCTGCAGCACCCCAGGTTGTAAGATGTGAAGCACAGCGGAGTCTTCGAAATCAGCAGGCATGCTACTAAATAAATAAATAAAGAAGTAAAGAAATAAAAAGTCTTCATCATAGCATGCACCAAGTCATCCGTGCTGCACTTTTCACCAGCAACATCACTGCAATCAGCAGATGCGGCTCTGAAGGTGCGGTCGCTGCTACAAGCCCTAAAAGCAATCAAGCTGTGACGGGGATTTATGTTGCTTTTTAAAGGGATGCACTTGTTTTGTAGAAGCAGCATCTTGTGCGTCCTGTCTTACTTGTCTCGGTGAAAATTCTGCACGGAGGGTGACTGGAAAAGGAGATTCGTTGAAAAAAAAGAAAATCTCCATCTTTTTTTTCCTACTCAAGATCGGTCCATCTTTAATGCGTCATGTCCCCCCTGGCTGTAGTTTTGACAGATATCAGATCAGGCCTCAGCTGTTCATAAAGGTCGACCCATACTGGGTGATGACAGAATTGTCTCACAAATATGAGATCCGTAATAACAAGCCGCTGTCTGCTTTGCAATTAATAACCTTAAACTACACCACTTCCCGAATACTTTTCATGCACCATTGGTTTTTTTTTCAGAATTGGGTAATATTAACTATTACACTGTATATTAATCGTGTGATCTTACTGGTGTATATTTAATTACTGGATACTCCGCTTTGTCTTTGCTGTTAAGCGATTAACGATCCCCCTCTTGGTGTATCTGCGATGTAGCGTTCCCGTTTTCACACTTTCCACAAAAGAAAGGACCGAGAAGTGTGATCCAGTTCCCTCTGCTTGGTCTTGTTATGCTGGTGCTTCTGATAATTTAAACACTGTAGGCAATTATCACTCAGAAATGAATGGTTTAAAAAAATCCTTGTATACAGAATATTTGCGAGACAATTTAAACATCCTCATTGTATCAGATTTGAATTCTGTTAGAATTCTCGTAGAGGTGCAAGATTAAAGCGATTAAACCTTGTGATTTTTAGGCAGTACTAGCCTGGACATTATGGATCCGTTCCTGTTCTGAGAGACTGTGTTTGCAATGTGCGGTTTTGCCTAAACGGTTGTTGACCCCCGATTTTCAGGGAGTATACTTCTAACACGATATATCCGGTGTATACATCGTAATGCACAAAACAGACGTTTCTGACAGCAATATCTGAGAACGTGAAAACGACGCGAGACTATTTCAGTTACTCAATTTGCAATTATTATACATTCACAAAAACTCGACGGGCTGAGATGCCGAGAGAAATCAGTTTCTGGCTGCCGCTGATTATTTAGACGTGTTGATTAAGGAGGCTATGGTGTGATTTCTGGGGGGAGACAGGAGTGTTTATGAGTCTCCTAAGTGAGTACTAGCATGGCTTTCAAGAAGTACGGGCACAGCATTACAGCTGAAGCAGGACTGTGTGCAGTTATGGATCATCGCTCTGCATGAACGGGATGCCTGTCTCGCCCCATTTAGTAATGCATTCAGAAGCACATACTGTTCGCTAAAACTCTTGAAACAGCATTTGTGTATACGCGAAAGAACATTCTTGCCACATATAAAGTGATGAATTCTAACGTAACTGTGGCACACTTTGATCTCGTGATCAAAGTGTGCCGAAAAAAAAAAATGCTTAAACTCCAGTAAGAGTAACTAAAATAAATGATAAATGATTTGCCTGTCAGAAATATGCCCACTGAGTTTCCCATGGGTCTGTGCCTGGTATGCTTAGACCTGGAACTTCTGTGCTGTACCTGAGACACCTTGTTAAACTGGCAAGTCCTAGTCCGGCTTGCAGACTGAAGATGAGAAATATCGTCCATAGAGCCGTAGCCAGTCATGTTCTCATAAGCTTCAGAAGAGCCTTTATTGAATGCTAGTTTATGATGTACTGCACGGAATCAGAAGGTCATCGGGGTCTTTATCGGGGTGGGGGGGGGGGGGCTTTGTTAGGCTTTTCCCACTGTTTATAAACATTGTTACTTCGTCCCATGCTTTGAATCACTGGTATAAGTAAATGAAAGTTTTTGTTATCGTCTTCATATTTTTGATGTCAAGTATGGCGGGTCACTCAGAGGAGTATGATTCACTACTGTATTGTAGTCAGATTGTTATTTCGCCTTTTATGGGCCTCTTAGAAAAGAAGATGAAAGCCTTCATTGCTATCTGTACTTGAACGCTATATTTAATAATGGCTACCAGTCAATAGGGTTATAGATTAAAAAAAAGAAAAACAAATAGGGTTGGTATGTGCATTTAATCTCTGTTAAGTCTACCACATTCCATTGAAATCGATATTTAAAATCAATACTAAATACAAGCAATCAAATACTAAGGATCTCCGGGGCCTGAGGGTTGCTGATGTTGTGTAATGGGCTGTGCTAGTTCACTCCATCCTTTTGAAACTGCTGAGAATATCCAGACATCCCCATCTTTGGTTTCTTTTCAGGGTAATTGAAACGAATATTTACAATTGCGCTGCCCCTGTCCCCGTGGAAGGTTTCCGTTTGTTCTTTGCACCAATGACACACTTCAAGCCTTTAAAAGGGGCTAATTATGCGTCTTGCTGCTTCAGTGGAACCATTTCTACGTCCTACGTGAGGAATATATCACCATGGCGTACTCCCGAGGCTTACTAATGACACGACAATGTGTTTCAAACGCCCCCCCCCCCCCCAAGATGAACAGTTCTTTGCTCAGAGGCCTGCTAGTGATAAACACACTGGCTCGGCGACAGCTTTACTCTTTTGTAAAATTTATATCATACCCAGTTAAACTCTGGCCATCAATTGGGTTGCTGAGACCTGCATAATCGGGTGACGTTCGTAACGATATTCTGACCACATTTTTAGACCCGTTAACCCAAACCGGAGAGTACAGGGCAACTCAAATGCCATTT
>JAODKL010000051.1:2492385-2514652 GCA_026780765.1 Petrocephalus schoutedeni
TGCACTTTCCATTCGAATCCGTTTTTTGTCTTTTTTTTTGTAAATATCCATACAACAAGAGAGGCCAGGCGGGAGAGAGGGTGTCAGACACAGTCAGGGAGTCAGTGAGCAGCTGTGTGCTCCGGTTTGGAGTGTCTCACCATAACAGAGAAGGACAGGCCGCCTTCAAAAGAATGAAAAGAAGGAACAAAAAAAAGTTGTACTGAATCACGCGTGTCGACCCTGGAAATCCTTAACCATCCAGCTCCCCGGTGTTTTTGCCTCCTTTCTGATTAAACTGCTGCATCTCCGAGAGCGAGTAGCGAGGAGCCCGAGGCTGGTCAGTGCGCAGTGGGGGCGGCCGGTAGCCCTTCGCTAATATCGCCAACGGCGGTGAATTATTTAAATTGGCACGTTTCATCCGTGTCTGTGGTGAAAATGTGAAATCAAGAGTCTGTAGCCGGACTCATTCTGGGCTGAGCGTTTAAACTGCGTAGAAATGAAATCAGAATCTTAATGGCCACTCGGCCAAGGCCGGCGAAAGAGAAAAGTTTGGCACAGATGTGTTAGGGACATGGAGATGGGTAATGGACAAATACAGGCGGAGAAAAAAAAATGCAAGACGCAAAATATGGAGAGGAGTAAACACATGGTACGTAACATATATGGTGGTTCATGCAAATTTGATGCAGTGCTGGAAACTGACACAAGTACAATACAGAAAACATACATCCATATATATAGTGCACAACATACAACACATGCAATTTGCAATCATAATGCGCTAGCATGGTGTCAGGGGTCTGCGTGGATGCAAATGTAGACGATTACACGGTGCAAATGTTACATTGTCTTTGATTAAGAGCAGGAGGATCCATTGAGGAGTCTGATAGCAAATGGCAAGGTAACATTGTGACAGTTATACAGTTTACAAATAGCAATATCTATAACACACGGCGGGGGCTCAGGTGGTAGCACCGAGGCCTCAAACCCCGAGGGTTATGGGTTTAGTCTCCGCCCCCTGCTATGTGTGTGTGGAATTTGCATATCCTTCCCTCCTTCATATGTGTTTCCTCCCGCTACTGTGGCTCCGTTCAATCAAAAAATGTGCCGTCAGGTGAATCGGAGCCTCTAAATTGCCCAGAGTGTGCTCCCTGTAATAGACTGGCATCCCATCCTGCATGTCTCCCTCCCCTGTGCTTCTGCTGAGAGACTCCAGCCTCATCAAGTCCCGTACTGGGTAAGCACTTATGGGTGACGGATTAGCACTTTGTGTGCTTTTCTATACATCACTGTTACATAATTGCACCACCGGGTCGCAAAGCGCATCCGGGAGGCATTCTGAATTTTTGTTTGTAGTTAGGTAGCAAGAGCCATCAGTTTGTGGCTGAATTCAGAGCCTGAGTTCAGCGTGTTGTAAGTTAAGGGATTTCTCTTAGCTTCACGAAGGGGATTAAGATAAAGTATACCTTATCTTTCACAATCTTAACCTATATAGGATTAAGATTGGCAGCCAAAATTGTAGGTATGGTGCACCTTACACGAGGGGGTGCCATATTCACCCAGCCTTGTCACTTATTACTTACGTGTTGGTACTTGTTCAAATTGGAAACTGAATTGAAAAGATGACCTACTATTGCTCTGAATCGCTATGAACCTCCTAAAGACTGCCTGCATTGTCATTATTACAATGTTGGCATATTGAATACATTTCAAGTTAACAAAATGGAAATTCTTTTATTGCATTACATAATTGCAAAATTCTCGAAAGATTTCTTATTGTATAATTGTAAGTATGTTCTGCATCTGCACACATATATATACCTATATATATATATATATATATACAAATGTTTATAGAGCATGTATGTGTGTATATATACAGTATATCTACACCTGCCGTATACGTGTCTATTACAGGACTTGCATCTCACATACACTCTTTTCCAAACAGGGACTGCATGAATGGGTGTGTAGACAGATAGATGGGTCATCAGAACAAAACCTAAGGACCTTTAGGGAAACTGTCATGAACACGAGCCAAGGACGCTTTGGCGCCCCCTAATGGCTGAACGGGGCCTACGGGGTTTAGGAGCCACTCTCTTGGCCGTCGAGCCGTATCTCCATGAGACGAGACAGATCCAGGGGGAGTTCCCGGTCCCGAGTGAACACGCGTCGGGTTGTTAAGCTCTAGCGGTCGACATGGTCCAGTGTGGAGAGCTTTGATGAATTACGCTAACGTCAAGCGCAGAGCCGGCAGATCTGAAGCGCCAGACGTGGGGCGTCGCGTCTGCCGGGAGCGCGTCAGCTGGGCTGTCATGTTCCATTCACACGCTCCACACAAGCACTTCCAATTGTTGTCGCGGATCAGGATGTCTCCTTTTTTTTGCCCCCCCCCACCTTTCCTATCACCCTGTGGCTCCCTCACCCACTGTCACCATCAGTCACGCTCAGGGGCCTCACGCAGCTCTCCTCCAGCTTGGAGGCAAGCGTCTCCTCACATCCCTTGGAGGAAGAGAGTTATGTGGCCTTTAGGTATCGCCTCCTGTGAAAAAGGAGCACTGGCATTCCATTTTCAAATGCCTGTGGTGGGTGTGGCCTGTGTAGTGGGCGGGACCAAGCAAAGGGGGCGTGGCCATTAAACAATATCAACACAAGCTTTTCCTTTGATCTTGCAGCATCTGCCAGCACGTTTATCTATGTTTTGAGCCTCCAATAATGTTCCTTAGACCACTGGGAAAGCTGAGTAAAATGTTACTCTTTCATTTGCGATTATTTTAAAACATCCATTGATATTCCTCATGCACTAGTCTATCCCAGAAACAATGGACACAAGGCAGGGACGAACTCAGGACAGGGCATTGCAAACCATTGCAGAGAGCAAAATACTACCTACACATTATACATTTTTGCTGTGAAAATACAGAACAAAAACAAAGAAAACTGCAACCCATTCAAACGCGCTTCACGGCATGGCTGTTTTGAATTTCTCGCTAAATTGTGATGATTTGGTCCCTGTCCAGTTCTCGTAAAGGATGCTGCCCACGGCAGGCAGACGAGCCCCGTCTCACGACACTGCACAATGTGATGCGTCCAGACAAAAACCAGGCTATGACGAGGAGGATGGGGAGGAGAGGAAGTCCACCTACATGTGTGTTTGTTTCCAGAGAGACAGAAGGAGTCCGGCAAACGAGAAATATATGCTTTAGTATTAAATTAAAAGGTGCCTTCAGAGAACAGGCTACGGACAGCCAGGAGACAGGGGGAACTTGGAAGCTCCTTCCCACATTTCAGCTCCGATCTCGGTGATGTGACCCTCCCACACGGCCTGCCACTTTAGCTACATCACCTCCGTTCACTTCACTGTCCCTCCCGTCACCGCGGGTCTCGAACAGAAGTGTCGCTCCCATGTCAAAGTCTCCACTGCATGCCCGATCAGCTTCTTACTGGCCAGCCGAGTTAATTATTCGCGGCGCCTCCCCTCACAGGTAAACAGGTTGACGCCGTCGCTTTGTTGACAGACATGCATGGGTGAGGATCTAAGACATCTTGTACAGTCAGCGCAGTGGTTACGTATTGGTTTTGGAAGAACGTCCTGATTGGCGTGGGGGGGTGGTTTCATTGTTTCTGGGGTGTCATTCAATAAGATTTTTTCAGGGGCCCCCAACCCCCAGTGTAGTGAGCGTTTGTGGCCAGCAGGGGTCCGTAAACCTCATTTGCTTTGACTTCTGCTGCTGACCGAGATTGTTTAACAGAACCAGAGAGGACAGGAACACAGGGTTTTGGGGTTTAAGACAGCCATTATGGCATCAGTATGGGAGGGCACCATGATTCTGGGATATAAGCAGGAGGATGATGGAAGTAGAACAGATCTCAATGAAAGAAAATATAATTGTACAAAATGGAGACCTCAGTTGCAATGTCTGCATATTTATAAATTATAAATATTTTACCTAGACAGAAGTGCGCATAGCAACCTCTGAGTGGGAGGGGGCAGCGGTAAATGAAGTTGCAAGTCTAGCAGCTGAAATAATTAACAGATCTATCCGGAGTCTGATATAAGCCTCGAATACAGAGGGGTGGATTGACTAAAGGGTGCCAGGTCTAATATCCGATGTGCTGCCGAATAGTGAAGCGCGCAGGCTGCACAGGCCCCTGCCTGCGATGTATCGGGTCCGACTTGCCGTCTTTTTGGATGTGTTCAAGATGCAGCACCTGGGAACGAGCTGTCAGCGTGGAAGTCGTCAGCTGAAACGAATGGATGACAGAGCGTGCTTAAGGAAAACAAACGTGTTTATAACACGGGCACGCAGGCGTTTAGAGACGCCGGGGGACGTGCAGGAGCCAATAGTAAAAACTAATAACGGTGCAATTACCGGCGACAATGTGCCATAAGACGAGAAGCCTGCTGCATACTCACAGATTTAATCATCTCTCTCCTAGTATCGTTGCTATATTACAGTCATAATTAGAATTACTTCAATGATTATTCTTGCAAAGTGGTGCCATCCAGTCTTGCAGTATAGGGCTGCATTTTTTATGATTTTTTTCTCAGTAACGTTAGCATGCCCGGGTGAAGTTGGGCAGCCAGTTGACCTTGGATCCCCTGAGGTTGTTTTTTTCCTCCCTACTTGGGGGGAATTTTTGGTTCCTCTCCTCCATTCTAAGTTCTTTCATTCACTTCTTTGTCTTTCATTTTCTCTGTTTTGCTCTGTGTTATTCTTTCTTAAAGATATTGTAATGTACATCAACATACCCATATAACGCTGTTGTGAAAGGCGCTATATAAAAATAAATTGAAAAAAAACTTAATTGAATTTGGACACTGTTGCTTGCCCTGAAATGATGTATTCATGCAAAATTACAATGAACAGTAACTCATTCTCAGCATGCACCTCTGTTCATTGAGGCTCCATGTGCCCAATCATGTGCCTTCCTGGTGTCCTGTGTTGCCTGTGATTGGCTGCAGGTCCCTCCCCACCTCCCATGACCCTGAGCTGGATAAGTCATTGGAAGATGGATGGGGATTGTTAAAGGAATGCTTCAGTAGATGTTTATGATACATTGGCTTTTATAAGTCCTGTCATATCTGAAATTTGAAAATGCAGCTTAGCCACACTGCTATGTTTTTAATCCCCCTTACTGTCAGCTCATAGACAGTCAATATCACCCCCCCCACCCCCCCAAAAAAAAGAAATAATCTCTTGTAATAATGTTGACAGTCAGTGGTGTAAAATGTTCTAATAATATTTATCTTCGGCTAATTTCCTTTTCAGCGTCAGTCACATCAGTACTGATATGGAGGGAATTCTCAGCCACATATGAAGAAAGTTATTGCTCAGGAATCACGAAAAAACTGGACCGGTTTAAGAAAACAGGAGAATAAAGTGTTTGCTGAGGCCGCATTAAGCAGAGAATTCCAGCCTTCCCGTTTTTCCGATCGCATTGAAGCAGACAGGAATAAATCGAAAATGAAAGTAAAGCAAAGACAATAGTCAAAACAAGAACTGCAGGCTTCAAGTGTTTGTGCCAGAAAATTCAGCAAAGTTTGAGGTTTGAGATAAATATTTACTAGGGAGAAACAAGAAAAAACCCTTTTTTTACTTGCAATGGGGGATAGGCCCTTGTGACCCTACATAGGACAAGCGGGTATAGAAAATGGGCGGATGGATAGCCAATAATAATAATAATAATAATAATAATAATTATTATTATTATTATTATTTGAGGCCATAGGTTTGGTTTCAACATTGTTAGGGACCAACTCTGCCCGAACCCCTGCTCCGTAAATACATACAGTACTCCCACAATATTGGCACAAACATGTCCCTACCATAACATACTCAAATCTACACTCTAATAATAATAATAATGATCTAACCCAATACCCCCAAGCATCACATTCACTCTATTTAAACCCTAAAGGGGCCAGGAGTCTAATCAGGACCAGCTGGGTTTTATTCAGCCTGTGGGTGGAAATCAATCGCCATGGAGACACTGCCGATCGGCTTAACCAAGTCACTTGGTGTTGCTTTGCTGCTGGCGGGCTCACAGTATATGATATCGCTGAAAACATTGAGAGTAAAAACGATGCTTCTCCCCTATAGAAATTTTGGTTGCAAGCCTAGTTCCACAGACACTTACCACCTTGCATCCCTTTAATTGTGGAGTCTATTGTCACGCTATGGTCTCCAAGTCCCTCAGCTTTCAGACTTTAACAGGAAAGAGTCACCGGTTAATGTCACACATTACATTACAACTCGATAATGCAACCAACAAAACACTTTCCACGTTCAAAACACCAGCAGACCTGAAAAAAAGTGCTTCATACCCAGAATGGTTTGTTCTCCTTGACTGCAACAGTAGCTTTGGGTATGATGGGAATTTTAAACACATGGTGCAATATCATTTTGAGGTGGGTAAGGTGGCCAAATGGGGTAGAATGGAACCTACGCATTTCGGAAAGTGTGCAGGGGATTGTATGAATCATAGGCTAGCAGAGGGAACTTAATTTTACGTCCAGACAGACTATTGTTCATTTGCCAGGGAGGCTCTTTGCAGATTATCGGCGGAATGTCATATTAATCTGTGCAAGACAGGCTCCTCTCCCCAATGTACCTGATGAGAAGGGGGAGTTTGAGTTGGAAATTAATCCACAGAATGAATCATATACTTGCAAGAGCGATATCAGGTAAATTAAAACAATACCTGATGTAAATTCGAAGACTGATTGGAACCTGACTATCTCCTAGCTATTGTTTATTTTTTGTTAATGTTGTTTGAATAGCTAGCATTTTTTATACTGATTCTACAGAGCGTACCCTTCTGATGGCTCGCAGCAGGAAATTGTAATCTGCTTGGTTCAGTTTTTGCTGTATTGTGCCATGATATACATGATGCCAAAAGGAGAACTATAATTCGTTACGCAGCATCCAGTGAGATTATTGAGGGCTGAATTGCACTAGTTACCATGAGATCAGCTTGTACATGAGTGGAATATATCTGTCTTCATCAGGCACCCTGCCACCGATGGTCGTGAATGAGGTGTGGGAAGTCAGGGTTGCCTTTTCCCAAAATGAAATCCGCAAAACTCAACAGTGGGCTAGTTTACCTTACCATGGCAACCACCCCTAGAGAGCTCGAGAGGGCCCCTCCATCACCGAAGCAATCTGTCGTCTCTAAGAGAGAGCTTTTAAGACCCAGCCTGTCAGTTGGCAATTTATACACACATTTTTGACAAAAATTACGCATCTTTTGTCCACGGCGACAACAATTGCACCAGTAAACTGCCTTAATTGCAGGTTCACTTGGCTCATTGTGAATTACATTCCCTGGGAAAAAAAAATGATCTCAGACTCACTCATATCCTCTGGTTCGAACAGTGTGATCCAATATAAGCGTCCTTGGAACCGAGAGCGTAAATCTGGAGCAGGTAGGTTCCATGGCTTTCTCAATTTAATTTCAATCGTCTGAGCGCAAGCCTGAGCTCATTTAGCCAGTAACGAAGGTGGAATTTAATATCAAAATGTCCATTCGGCACATAACTGCATATCAATGTAGATAAATACGATTTTTTTATTGGTTGTTTATTTTAAAAGTTATTTTATTCGAGGCAGTTATTTTAGCAGTTTATGCTGTTGCAGTCTTCAGAATTGCACGAGTGTATGTTTTCAGTGTGAATATATACAATATATATATACACACACACATTATGGAGGCCGCAGTGCGTCATATTAGCATTGTGAATTTCATGCATTAAAAATGAGAGAGAAGTGATGTTTTCTGGGAGTGCCTAGTAGCCAGGACTCAGGGGAAATCAAGGGGAAAGTCAGGACATGATCGCTGATCCTACGGTGTGCCCTGAGTACAGCATTAAATGGAAAACAAATGATAGAAATGTAACCTAGCTCCCCGCAGACGTTGGCAAGCCCTGCCCCTGCTGTCCGGAGTGTGCGACACTCGGAAATGCCACGCTTTAACCCTGAGGAGCACGTGGCCACTGGAGGTCCCCATGCATTGACGACGAGGCCTGGAAACATCTGGTCAGATATACAAATTAGTTAGATCCCACACTGCATTTCATGCTTTTTATATGTTTCCATTTCAGTAGATATACACAATGTCTGTGTTTTGGTTTTGTAATTTTTAAGGGGATTTTATAACTCTTGATTTTAAAAAGGATGTTGTTATTACATGTTAATGAGGCACACAAGGGGAGATTTCAGGCACCAGGGAATGAATGTAGTAATTCCAGGGTGAAAGATATGAAAATCTGTTTTCAATGATGAAGTCCCATAAGTGAAATTTCAAACCTATTAAAACACGTCTAAGTGTGATGCATGGCTACCGAGTGGTATTGTGCCATCTCTTGGGAGCTCATTGCTTCCCATGGGAAAAAAATTTGTTTAGAAAAAAAACACCATATTTTGCAATTCAATGCCGTGTTAATTTCCCAGGTATGTTCCTTAGCATAGTAATGTTTTGACAATCTAAAGCAATACAATACAGGGAATTACTCAGAAATACGCTTCGATGAATAGCTTTTTCGAACAACATTATCGTAGCTATCATTTTCCATGTGTTTCATATGTTTATTTTAAGTTTACAGTGTAATTATTCGAAAAAAGGTTTCATCTGTTTCAACTGATGTATAATGAATGAACTTATCAAAAGAGTGCATAATTATGTAATTTTGCGTTTTACTGAAATGGCTTGTTTACAGCCAACAAAAGCACCTTTTAAGTGGGTATCTCACCTACTAATGGTAGTAATACTCAGTGCTATCCAGGTGGCGGACATTGAGTAGAATTTTCAGAGTGTGATTTGGGCCTGTCACCATGATATCATTTGTGAGGTTGTCTAATCGCCTATTAAGATACTATTTAACTAAAATATAAAATCATTAGCCCCACCACCTTTTAAACAATAAACGTCTCTCTCTCTGTAGCTTTGCCTGACCTATCAAATGCTGTGTATATTATGTCATATACACTTAATCTTTACCCAGGGGATTTACTGTATAGATCATAAAGTCATATGGTGTGTAATGAATAATTGAATGGCATTAAAGGTATCTTTGTGTCATTAGTGATCCTGCTTGCTCAGTGACTCGGTATGAATAAGAGAAAATCATCACTGAGTACCACTTCTGAGTACATTACTGGCCAGACATTAAGTGCGTAATCAAAAGTGAACAGGGACAATATTTCCATTGTGCAGCATTGTTTTTTTTTTTGCTATCTAACAGGCGGTTCCTTTTTTGGCCTTAATTCTACTTTAATGCTCCGTAGAATAAAAACAAAAATAAATATAGCGTGATTAAATCCAATCGCATCAACATCAAAAAAGCATGTCATTTTATACCATAATTGTGTAAGTCTACATTCCTTTCATCGTAAAATTTAGGATTGTCAATGTTACTTTTCTTTTATTACATGTTCAATATATTCAATAATAATAAGCTCAATACTATTACATGTTCAATATTACATGCACGCAAACGTTCATTTGCAGCATAGATCTACCTCACCTTGGCACAACTCCAGCTCATTGAATTTCAAATATCCAGAAATCCGATGTCTGAAAATTCTGGAAGTCAATGAAACCTCGAGGAAACTTTCTAATGCAAATATGGCACTTCTGCCGTGCTGGGAAGCTGCTGTTTGGTCCACATGGGACTAAAATTGGATTTTTATTTACAAGAAGTCAAGTCAGTCATCTTAGATCAAGAGATTCAGTTCAAATCAACAATATCAGCTAGCTGATTTAAGGAATAATGACATCTATTGTAATATTAGCAATAAAAATAGCCGAAATGTCACATTGCAACATTCGTTATACATATGAGGGGAAAAAAAAAATCAGAATTTCAGTAATCAGCTCAAAGAATCTTATGGACACTTAAAAGGTATTTTTTAAAAAGTATTTTCAAAAAGAGGAAATTTAGAAAAATGAGAAAGGCCACTATGTTCAGAGTACATAAGTGCCTCATGAGTGGATAACGGGTAAAAGTACTCATTACAGGTGTACAACTCAACTCGCAGGTCAAATTATAGCCTTGCAATGTTCCATTTGTGACCAGGAGTTTGTGTTTCAGAAGCTGATCGTGTCCCTCAGAGGTGTGACGGAGACAGGCAGGTGGCCGATTACATCCTCAGAATTGATAGCTGGTCCTTCATACATCTATTTCACAGTCCTCTGCGGCTTATTGTGTAAAAAACAGCATGTTTTCCCTTTAAGCCTGGTGGATCACTGGCTATGAGAGACCGGCGAGGGAGAAGAACTTTAGATAAAAGTGGGTGTAAATAATAAGAACTTTACCATGTCTTCTGAGATCCTGTAATGAGTCATCACCTGTAGCTGGAGTTGGTCTTTATCACTCAAGTTCTCCTGTTCCTATATGAATAAAACATGCATTTGGATGTGACACTATGTCGTAGGAGGGAAACACTGTATAAGAGCACTGAAATGATAATTGTGATATGGTAACAGCAATGCATTAAATTCTGCATTCTTACTCAATTCCAGCTTTTGACACATCTTATGACTGAATCCTTGTCAGCCAGGAAAGACTGGTCCTATCGCCACTACATCTATAAATGTCTTTAAATAGGGGTCCCACATGGTTCAGTACTCTGACCTCACCTTTTCTCAATTTAGATAATCACTAACAAATATGTATAGGTGATGGATGGATGGGTAATGTTTGTGAAATAAAGTCTGTGATGTTCTACACAAAAAAAAACACTATTGTGACATCATCAATGGTAACAATCATCAGTTGTAACAATCAGTTGTAATACTGGATCTAATCGAAGTACAGCACTGTGCAAAAATATGTAAAGCTATTAATCTGGCTCTTGTGTGAATGTTTGCTCTGAATAAATACACAATTTGGAAATGATTAACAATGCAATAAAATATCAATAGTATCTTCTGTTCTCCAGAAAGTATCCTGTTAGATGATGACAAGAGCAATGCCTTGTTTCTCACACGTCTCTTCAGAATGCCCCAGCTTCTCCACATGTGTTAACTTCTTCTGCCAGCTCATTTAATTAATTGACTGAATTAGTTAAATAACTCAGTGAGGTATTGATCAGCCAAACATGGTGTGCTAGCGGGTCGAGTCGACAAATATGTGGGTGTATTGGATGGTTACAGGAAGCACAGGGATGACTTTCGGAGAGGTTTCGAAATCTGACTTCGACAGACAATGCACTTAGTTTTACACGAACATGAAGATCATTTAAGCGTAGTTTTCTTTGACTGAATGAGTCTTTTTCATAGCACTGTACTGTATATGCTGAAAAGTGCTGCAGTTTCTGCAGTGAATGTTTAAAAATTGAATTGAAATGTACTTTTCATATTAATATAGAACCATGGGAATGAACAATGCAGAAAGGGCACTCTCTCAGCTACAGCACCAGGGAGCATTAGGCTTTCAAAGGGGTCTGGGCTCCAGGAAAACTGACCCCAAATATGTCTCAAGTGAAGTCAATTAGTGGCTCAACATCTGTGAGGTACACCCCCTTCCATTACCTTGTAAAAGGCAACATATGTGCTCCCTTCATTATAAGTAAATCGTTGAGAAAAGGCCTTTTTATTTAATTTTATTATTACTATTATTATTGTTTAATTACTACTTTTCTTCACATGACATACGTTTTTGACTTATATATTGTGCGGGAAACACGAAGGCGGATGTGCAGATGGAGATGCGGATGTTTCTAGCACTTACAGAAAAGCGAAATGCTGAATCAAGTGCAGCATGCTCTTGGAAGGAACGGCTCTTTTCTCCCCCCCGACTTGTGTAAGCAATTCCTCTCCAAGTGGCCAGCTGGGAAAACACACAGGAGCAATGGATAACCAGCTGCAGGGCATCTTCACTCACTCAATCTTCATGCTGATGTCAGGGTGATTTCTCTTTAAGAAGGATAGCTTCATATCTCGAAGGACATTTTAAAACTGACATATCAAATACAATGGAATCATTGGGGTTTTGTTTAAAAGAAAGAGGTAATATATATATATATATATATATATATATATATATATACACACTATATTGCCAAAAGTATTGGGACACTCCTCCAAATCATTGAATTCAGGTGTTCCAATTAATTCCATGGTGACAGGTATATAAAATCAAGCACCTAGGTAAGCAGACTGCTTCTACAAACATTTGTGCAATAATGGGTCGCTCTCAGGAGCTCAGTGAATTCAGGCATGGTACCGTGATAGGATGCCACCTGTGCAGTAAGTCCATTCGTGAAATTACCTCACTAATAAATATTCCACAGTCAACTATTAGTGGCATTATAACAAAGTGGAAGCGATTGGGAACAGCAGAAACTCAGCCACAAAGTGGAAGGCCACGTAAAATCACAGAGCGAGGACAACGCATGCTGAGGTGCACAGTGTGCAGAAGTCGCCAACTTTCTGCAGAGTCAATAGCTACAGACCTCCAAACTTCATGTGACTTTCAGATTAGTTCAAGAACAGTGCATAGAGAGCTTCATGGAATGGGTTTCCATGGCCGAGCAACTGCATCCAAGCCTTACTTCACCAAGTGGGGTTGGGCTTGTCCCCTTAGTTCCAGTGAAAGGAACTCTTAATGCTTCAGCATACAAAGCCATTTTGGAAAATTTCATGCTCTCAACTTTGTAGGAACTTGACTGGCCTGCAGGGAGCCCTGACCTCAACCCGATAGAACACCTTAGGGGTGAATTAGAGCGGAGACTGTGTGCCAGGCCTTCTCATCAAACATCAGTGCCTGACCTCACGAATGCTCTTCTGGAAGAATGGTTGAAAATTCCCATAAACACACTTATAAACCTTGTGGAAGGCATTCCCAGAAGAGGTGAAGCTGTTATAGCTGCAAAGGGTGGGCCAACTCCATATTAAAGCCTATGTATTAAGAATGAGATGGCATTAAAGTTCATTTGTGTGTAAAGGCAGGCGTCCCAATACTTTTGGCAATATAGTGTGTATATAGACCAAACTCTTATGACATTGTGTATATTCACTCTGTTTTTACAATGAACTGTGGCCATCACAGTTAGGATCTGTGGCGAAGATTACTACATTATACAAAACCCATCCTCATTATTTAATTTCCCAGTACAGTAAATAACTTCTATATATTGTTTTTGTTGCTTAATTATTCCCTATTAAGTAATACTAATTAGGGAAGTCAATATTGAGTCTTTATTAGTAAACCCTGTACATTAGTGAGCCCCATGAAAGGCTCTTCATTACTATATAAATGTACTCAGCATAGATGTGATTATTATAACCTGGCATTTCTCTAGGGTGACAGGGTGGTGTCATAGCACAACACCAGCATGGGGGGGTTAGAGCCCACCTCCGTTCTGTGTGTGTGGAGTGTGAAAACACACATTTTGGCTAATTAAATTGACTTTACTGCCTGTCAGTGTCCATGGTCCACAATGGACTGGTATGTCATCCATTGTGTGCCCCAGCCTTGTACACTATGCTGTCTAGAATAGACTGCAGCCCCCCATGGAATCCTGATCAGCAGGATTCAATCCAACATCTGCAGCAGAAAGATCGATGGGTCCTAGCAAACCATAGAAAAATATATATTCTTCTTTTCTGTTTGATAAAGTCTGCCTCCGCTGACATTAATATTTATGCGGCAAAAATATCTTTTTGCAGGTTTAAATGTACAACCTTCTTTTGGGGATTCCAGAACTATAAAGTTCTGCTAGTATTATCCAGGACCAAATAGCATAATTTTCTGGTATAATTCTGGGCGTAACCAAAACATAAAAAGCCAATCAAATCATTGTTAGAACCTTAGTTCTGTATCAAAAATCCCTTTCTGGGCTGAATGGAAGAATGATAGTGGTGTTTCCTTAATTCTGAGTTTTTAATGATTACCAAAACATATTTACCGTGCTTGTTTTGCACCGTGAAACTGGACTATGGAATTATTTACTTGCCATGGAATTACCACAGCAATACTAAAAAGCAGCACCTGAACTACCGGCTTCTCGCTGGGAATCCTTTTTCCCGGAATGAATTGTCTTCCGAGGAGAGAATGGGATGAGAGTGTTGCTATGGAAACCATGAGAGTAGTAAATGTTAAGGGTGTTTTTTTTCCCCTCTCCAACTTGGTGCCATTAGAGGAGTCACCTGCCGAAAGTAGTATCAAGGTAATCATATCCTCATACTCCTCGTGATGAAGGTGGGGATTTGAAGAAGTGATCATTGTCAGAGGGCTGGCTTTGTGGCATTAGGCTGGCTAGCTTGTAGTGAGGGCCAGCGAGGGACGGAGTGAGGTGGAGGGCCCGGGTACGAGTCGAGCAAATTCAAGAGGGAGGAAAAACTCACAAATACGGAAAATCAACCTCACAATTAGCATCATGCTAAAATCTAGCCTTAAAGTTATACACTGAAATTTTTTTTAAATTCTGCAATTTTTATAATTCTCTTGCAGTACACATATTCGCTTACATTAATATTTTAATTCTTTTAAGTGGAAGTCTACAATCTGAAAATTATCACTTTGGTAAAGGGTCCCTATAGTGTGTTTAAATCTGAAATTTTATACACGAGCTGTAAGTTGTCTTATTTGCTAAATTTTCTCATAATAGCTATAACACATTGTCAGAAACATGAAAAACACTGAAGTAATGGAACAGTAAAGCATGTAAGTGTTTCACTTTTGATTGCGATATCGAGTTAAACCAATATTTAACTTAGCTTTACACATCCTTTAAAATGAGGACACTGTGGCGGCATGACGAAGATATTCAATGGGGAACCGACCACAGCGATTGCCTCAAAACGGCTGATTTCTGTTGGAAATAAATGCACACTCTGGGCATATTTATACATGAAGGGACTGGGTGGAGGTGTGGGGAGGCTCTCCCATCAGAGGCACAGTCACGCGTGGGCGAGCCGTGTTTGTGTGCCGATTCAACATCTCCAGAAAGACCCCAAGGCCTCACGGCAAATCCCAAACTCAGCGATGCTGTCTACCCTCAAAGCGAGAGAGAGAGAGAGAGAGAAACCCATTGCTCTTCAGCTCCTGCATCGTGCTCGCTTAAGCACATTCAAATCCTCATTCCTCGGGTCCGGAGAATCGTGAAGGAGTCTGCTGCTTCTGTAAGTTGTTTAAGCTGAAGCCTGCGGTGAGATTTCTAAAGTTGGGTTGGTACCACCGTCATCTTGGGGGGGGGGGGGGGTTTCTTTTTTCTTTTTGCACTCCTGTAGGTTAATGAAAATAAAGCACGGAACGCAAAGTGGCACCAAGCTCACTGTAATTTTCTTCGTATTGAAAAGGAGCCTGTGCAACATACCATTTACCAATCAGTTTCTTTAATTTCAAGTTCACAGAAGCTGAAAATGGAAAAAAAAGAGTATTATGTGGAGAGAGAAAAATCGCACACGGACTGCTCTCATTGTCATAAAGATGATCTAGAAGACAATTTTCTCCTCAACGTATTAGAGAGTTGATTCTGAAAGACAACAGCATGGTGTGGACAAGCTCTGAGTGTGTCTCCCACCGCCAGGCCTCTCGCCTTCCTGATAGCTTATTGATTTTAATTGGCTGCACATAAACTGAGCTCCCAGGCTCAGACCCAGACAGTCAGCTGGTCATACAAGATGGAGCATCTTCGAGGACCTTGCTCAGTGCTGGAGCTGATCAGCTGGAGTGACATGATGGTGGACGTGTCTCTGTATTCATCAGCACCCTACCATTAGGAGCACAGGGGCTGTGGACTGGATTACCCATATATATATATATATATATATATATATATATAGTGAACAGCAATCTTGAAATGTGATGACGTGAGTTGATAAATAACTAACAGAGCCAAATTAGACCCATGACAAGAGCTGATCCATAATGTGAAAGTACCATCAACTGTCACTTATAAGCCTTCTTCATAACCTTATCTGGGTCCAGGCTTATCTGTCTGTGCAAAGGCTCACACTACTGAGGTCTCCTTCCCTTGTTGCCGCTATCATAGTCATCTTTGCAGGCCTTGCTCAGACCTGTAGTATCCCGACTGCATTTACTTCTTGAAAGCGACAGTTAGGGGGCGATATTTCTGTTGCTTACATTGTACAGTACGTATCGGCATTGAGAGAGTTGGGTTGCCACAGTGAATGCTTCAGTCGTGAGCTGCTGTTAATTTGAAATTAGGGGACTGTGTGAAAAACGTCTCTGTCATTTTTACCGACTATAAGAAGATCCCCGCTCTATTTACTGTTTTCCATCTCCAGGAAGGACACACTTTCCCATTAAGCCTTCCGTCTGAAAGGTGACTCATGGAGTCAGAATAATAAGCCTTTTATTTTAGTCATCTGCTGAGTTTACTGCCCCTAATTATGGAATGACAGTAAGCCTACCAGTAAACTATGTATCTTAACACGTCATATTATAATTGTCATGTAATCAGTGCAATATTACATCATTAAGTATAAGTAATTTTTATTCAACCACAGAAATGCATTTCTTATATTCTATAAGGCAAAATCTACACTAACAGTTTTAACAGGCCTATCTAATTATGGCCCCAGAGATGAGAGTCCAGACAGTGAGCTCAGAGCAGGAGCAAATTTGATTGGATTAGAGCAATTAGATGGATCACATAGTACAGCTTCTGGTTAGAGTCAAAACCTCTGGGTCATAATTGAATAGCCCTGATATATAATATAAAGGTAAAAAAAAAAAAAAAGTTCACTAAGAGTTTCCAAAAACGCTGTTTTTACTGCACCCATTCACACTACTAATACTCTTTATAAAACAGTTGTTAAAGCATTCTCACAAGAAGAGATTGCTGTAACCAGATTGGTGTATTTCTGAAGCATACCATATGCGCAGAGCTTTGCGTTCAGACCTCGTCACCATAACAGAACCATTTCATCGGAATAAGACACCTGTGAGGCAGGTCAGTCATACCTGTTGACTGTAACCCTGCGAGACCAACGTACAAGGTGCTAATCAGCAGGGAAACTGTCGACTCCAGCGGAGTTTCTCAAGACCAAGAAAGCAAACACCATGGATTATCATGGAGATTGGTCTTGTTGACTTGCCTTCCTAGAAAGAAATTGGGGCGCAGTGAATCACAGGATTGGTCTCACCTGGCGAGGATGCAACCGATGTATCCTTGATATTTGGGCTGGTGGATGAACGGCATCCGAGGATTTTTACCGTCCTCTGTACTTCTGCTCATGAGTATTGGAACTGGTCTTCGCCAATGGAAGATGACCTAAAATGGATTCACGAGAACACAAGTCACGGTCAAATACACATATTGAGAAACACGCCGGCACAATGCTACCCCGGTTTGCAAAAAGAAAACTTGGACTTTGGAGTTTCTCACTAATTTGGGAATGTTGAACATGGTTATTTTAAACTCTAAAATACAAATACTAATTATTTACCAATCATTACTCTGACAACGTACAGTAACATGTGGCATTTATATAATCCTACAGCAGAGAGTTACTACGAAACCTGCCAGACTGAGAGAGAGAATAATGCACTGTTCTTCATCACAATATAGCATGTTGCTATTGTTGTTTTTTGTTTTTTATTTTTTATTTTTTTGAGGACAAGCTAAGTCAGCAGTAAGCGGGTCCCTTACCTCGCGCGGAAACATTACGGTGTTACGAGGTGCTGTACGGCTTGACATCTCTGTCCCCAGAGCGATCTCTCACGCTCTGAAAGGAATGGAGTCTCCCTCTAGGCACCTTCACCCATGTGCACCCCCCTCCCCACCACCACCCCCCACCCCAGTCCTGTCTCCAGGCAAATTTTCTGCAGTTTGACGGGGCTCAGATACGCTCAAAGCTCTACACAGCGGCGAAGAGGGATGGCATTTTGGGAACTCGTTAATCTTAATGTATCCAAATGGAAAAGGGGCTTCTTCGCTGGGCCGGCTGGTAGCGGCTCGGAGCTCACCGGGGAGTGCATAGGGCTGCACGCTCTGTCCTGGCCACTTCCTGCCTCTGTCACCGTTATTCCCTGAACGTTAGAGGACACTGTCACACTTCATAGGGTCCTGCTGCTGCGCCTACATCCTCAGCATCACCCTGTACCCCCGATAGGCCACGGAAGTCGATTATCTACACGTGTAAGATTTAGCTTTTATCTAATCGTATCATTTGAACACAACTGAGACACATGGGTGGTCGGTAGGTCTTGTAATAGTATAGTATACCAAGATTACGGCATAAACAGTTAAAATCTTGGCATGCTTTTAGTGTTCTATTTGAAAAACATTTAAAAAGCGTTAAGTATGTGGTGTTACTGTAGGAAACAGAGATATGGTGAGGTAGCTGAGATCATCTGCTTTAGCTGTTCCATGAATAGGTCTTCATTCTTTACTAGAACCCTCATAAATTGTCCTCGGTCAGCATACGAAAAGTGAACTGACTGATCGTCTGTCTAACTGCCCTGTCTTTTAGGAAATCTGAAGAACTGACATGCAGTTGTGGTGCGAGGAAGGTGTTTACAACAGTCTTTAAAGCCTAATAATAATGATTCTAAGAAATATATTTGTTTAGCAGATGCTTCTATCGGAAAGCGATGTACTATTGAAGGAGCAGTCTGGTCAGTCTGTCCCCGCAGTAACTGGAAATAACAGCCTCATGCAAGGGTGACAGTGAAGTCACACTGTCGATCCTGGGATCTGAACCGGCAAGCTTCTGATTACAGACTCCACCCCTCTCCCAACAAACCCAGGGCCCTCAAAACAACATCAGTGCTCTCAAATCAATCAAGCTATCACTCAAACTATGGGGAAGATGGTGGCATAATGGTTAAGGCGCCGCCTGTATAACTGAATGGTTGCCGGTTTGAATCCCCAGCCATGAAGTACTGCTGTGGAACCCTGAGCAAGGTACCGTCCCTAAGTACTGCTCCCCAGGTGCTCAAGTAGCTGTCCACTGCAGGGTTAAATGCAGAGGACACAGGTTGTTGTGGCATGTCAACAATGACGACTAATCACCTTTTTCATTCTTTCTTCTATCCAGCACTTTAGCTAATATATCTTAAAAAAAAAGAAACTTATATATTTCCAGTCTACAAAAGTTAGAGAGGCTGGTGCTCTCGTGTAGATGGTGATTGAACGCCATCGTATCACAGAACACAGAATTATATTCCAGGCTCACTATGCGACGACATCTGTTGTGCGACTCTGTCTGGTTTTGTTCCTCCATATTAACTTTCCCAACCATGTAATTTTAACACTGATGGATTATAGGTTTTTTTTTTTCACTGCCCTGAGTGCCGGGGGGCTTCTCTTTGCCTGTCTCACACCTAGCTGGAGCCCGTCCCTCCTCCGGCTTCCGGCGAGGCTTGCGGGGGCCCTGGCTCCAACTTTAATTTCCCCGCTCCGGTGCACTTTGATTAACATGCCGCTCGACGGCTCCCGTCCAAGTCGCCCCCGGAGTGAGATCGCAGTCGACGTGGCCAGGCTCGGCCTGCCAGGAACTCAATTCGGCAAGACCCCGCGTTATGGGCGCGAGGGTAATTCACGCCGCTCGCCGTGCCGCTTGACGGTAGCCGGAAGCCTGCGTCACCCACGTCGTTGGTCGCCGTCATTACCGTTGATGGCAGTCTTTGTTATTGCAAATTCAGATGATTGTCGGTGTTTGTGTGGGCGATATGTTGCCGGTGAAACAACAAATTTAATAATGCCCACCCCTTGTTCGCTGTTAGGATATTAAACTGATATGATATGAGATATGAAGATGACAGAACAGGGCTTGTTCTGCCTTTCATTTCATTGCAATAAACAAAGGAATAACTTCCTTTTCCTTCCTTGCCTTTGTGTGTAGCCTGCATCTGCTAATAAATGCCCAAGGTACATGAGGCCAAGGGTGAAAGAGGGTTCCTAGATCTCTCGTAGAGAGAGCATAAGGCAGCATACAGCACAAGGCAGGGGACACCCTGGATAGGATGCCAGCCTGTCTTAGAGGACCTGCACGCACTCTATGGGCAATTATGGGACACCCAACCGTTTTTGCACTTATACAGGAGACCCAACATGAGGAGCACATGCGATCTCCACACAGAGCAGGGGTGGGGTTTAAGAAAACTAGGCTCCCAGCTGAGCCACAATTAAACATCAATCAATATCAGTTGGCTTGTGAACTTGAAATCCGACTATTAGACCTAAACGGATACATCCTCGGTTTGTTTCAGTTCCGGTTGACATAGCATACAAACCTTTGCCATCCTCATCAGAGAATTGCATTTACATCTGGAAAAAAAACACCTTCCAGGGCACAGATGCTGCACACAGTTTGCGAGCAATGACCTAGTAACTTAAGGAGCCCTCCTAACTTGTGTCATGCCCCAGTGCATTCTGAGACCAACCAAGGGTTTAATAGTGATTATGTACAGTTACATAGGACCATACATCTTTTAGTTCCAAACCTTAGTGAATATGTAAACCTTGTGATTTATCACCACCAACTATAATTCTTATCCTAAGATTATCCTATAACATTGTCATATAATGATAGTCATTGTAAAAATACAGACTTGACACAGGTAACAGCTTGCCTAAGGGATTTGGAAGGTTTGTGATGAATGGTTCTCTGTCCTATTGATGTCAGGCGGGTTAGCAAGGGCTAACGAGGTTAACATGGGCAACATGGCTAATGTGGCTAACATGGCTAATGCTGCTGACCAGGCTAACATGACTAATGCTGCTGATGAGGCTAACATGATTAAATGTTGCTGATGAGGCCAACATAGCTAGTTCGCTGCTGTTGAGGCTAAGATGACTAATGCTGTTGATGAAGCTAACATAGCTAACGCTGCTGTTGAGGCTAACATAGCTAAAGCTGCTGTTGAGGCTAACATGGCTAATGCTGCTGATGAGGCTAACATAGCTAATGCTGCTGATGAGGCTAACATAGCTAACGCTGCTGTTGAGGCTAACATGGCTAATGCTGCTGATGAGGCTAACATAGCTAACGCTGCTGATGAGGCTAACATAGCTAACGCTGCTGACCAGGCTAACATGATTAAATGCTGCTGATGAAGCTAACATAGCTAACGCTGCTGTTGAGGCTAGCATGGCTAACGCTACTGACAAGGTTAATACAACTAACACAGTTGATGAGGCTAACACAGCTAATGCTGTTGATGAGGCTAACATGGCTAATGCTGTTGACAAGGTTAACACGGCTAATGCAGTTGATGAGGCTAGCATGGCTAACGCTACTGACAAGGTTAACACTAACACAGTTGATGAGGCTAACACAGCTAATGCTGTTGATTCGGCTAACACGGCAAAGGCGTGTCTTGGGTACCTAGTGGTGCTGGTGCTGCTGTAAGGCCCTAGCATGTAGCTACACTCAAGATGAAAGGCGATTGCGGTGCCTTCAGCAGTTCCCATCCCACTGAGCCTCCACACATCCGGCTCCCTGTTTCACTACTCGAGACCGAGTACCAGCCAGAGGCAGCTGGGAGGTGGCTGACGGGGGGTGGGGGGTTGTCCATGGACCATGAACTGCCGCATGAGACCACAACAAGCCCCGTGTTCTTTTTAGGCATTGACCTCAACATCGAAGGATTGTCACCCACAACTCTACAATTTAAATTTATGAAAAACAACATAGTTTTAACTCTGAAACTTAAAATATAAATAACAATATTTATATAAATTAACATATATATCTTCATATTCTTCCCTGAATTGTTTCTCCATAGCAATTAACAAAGAATCGAGTAAGAGTGCCAGTACCTGACAAATAAACAGTTATGGGTAACAATGTTGAAAATGAATAGGGAATAGAATGCAAAACAAAACGGAGCATAGGATACAAAATCGTGTCATTTCAAGGAAAAAAAAAAATCTGGTCAACTGGTAGCCCAGCCCCTGCCCCGTGTGCTGACATTATATAGGGCAAAAACTATTCTAGATATCGTGCGCATCATTGTAACTGCAGCTATGTTTAAATAGTCAGAAAAAGGCTGTAGCGGTAACTTTGTGGACATTGTTTCAAAATGTAACGGCGATTTTTTTTGGTCTCCATTTCTTCCACCAGCACCCAAAGCCAGTGATGCAAGGGAGGTTTTACACCTATATATAGGGCTACAGGCCTGATTTGGATAAGCAGATATGGAGAATAGATATTTTATACATGCATGTGTTGTTCTGATGGTAATGCAGTGGACACCTAAGCAGGATGGACCCATCATGGCAATCCTGGATCCCCTTTCCTCTGCCCGCCTCCTCTACGTCTATGGAAGGGAGGGATGTGAATAAGCGAGTGGCTGCCCCCCCCC
>JAODKL010000051.1:2533784-2550119 GCA_026780765.1 Petrocephalus schoutedeni
TAATTGTATAAAACTAATAAAAATGTGGGCTTTGGAAGAATAAGGTCTCCCGGCTTTTGTGGAATACACCCCCCCCCCCCCACCCCCGCCTTCCACAGAAACTAATTTTTACCAGCAACGCCCAAGTGATTTAAAATCTTCTTTTGGAGCGAAAAACAAACTGTGTTTGTACTGGGGATAAAAAAAAAAAAAACAGAATCACCAGCCTGCCCACTTTTTAAAGGCAAGATGAGGCTCGTCTGGATGAAACGGCGAGTGGCTGGAGATAGTTAATTCACACACGCAGACGGACTGTATGATCAACGCCTTTAAAAGGGATAAAATTAGCCTTATCATAAAGACTGCTACGGACTTAAAATACAATGCCTGTTGGATATCACAGCGTGCAAAGACCATAGGAGAGTCACTCCACACTTGTTTCCTGTTCTAGTGAGCAGACACTTTAGAATAAATGTGCAATTTCGGTGCTGTGGAGGAGGGCTGCCATACCGCCCAATGTGTTGCGTTACCCCTCACATTATTATAAAGCGCATGTACGAGATCTTTACCTGAACATTAAATTCAGCCAAAACTAGTACTGGCATCTCAAAAGGTAACCAGAAACCCACACGGGATGGGAATGTAAACGGTGTTCCTTCCCGATATAACCTCTGGAGAGAACAGCTGAACAGTGAAGCAAACACCACGCAGCATGAGTTAGATGAAGTCACTGGCTAAAAAGGCATTAACCCTAAGAACTAACCTGGGAAACTAACCTGGAACAGTTGGATAAGAGCTGGGGGTTGGATAACACTCTCTGCAGAGTACATTTCAAACTCTTCCTTCTTAGACTGAATATACCAGTATCTTTCAAACAGTTACGCTTACCCGGGCGTGCAAGCTTACACGTTGAAGATGTGCAAGGCAGTACTCAATAGGCAAATCAACAGCACAGTCTCTGCAGGCATGGATCTGCTGCATTGTTGAAGCTGCTTTGGTCAGACTTGTGACCATTTTAAACTGCACTGACACAGTCAACTCTTAGGCACTGCACAGTGTACCTACCACCTGCATTATATAATGGGATTATTTTTAAACACCGTTAGCATTCGACATGCCTGCCCTCTTTTGGGACTGCACAACGGAACAGGTACCCAGGAAAGAAAAAATAAAAAAAACGAAATGCACAGAACAACACCAGAGTACGACTCCCGTGTTTTAAATCGGGCGATTTGGACCAGTGCAAAAGCCACGGTCATGGTTATATAACACTAAAACTAGCTTTTAAAGACTGACTGGGGTGTGCCGTGCCAAAATGGCGCCGAAACTGAACTTCTACAACCACCCCACCACTACTAGCATCACCCCAGAAAAATTCAGGGACCAAAAAAAAAAAAAAAAAAAACCCCTGTCAGTTCCAGATATTAATTCATGTTAAATATAATTTAACAAAGACACCAAACCAGGTTGCACTTGGTGCCGTTGGAAAAGTTACATCTTTGGCAAAGCATTGCATAAGCCTTCAGAAGTCAGAGATGTGAGAATCTGTGTAAAATTAGATCTTCAGCCAGAGTTCTTCTCAGAGACGGTTCTTATGAGAGGAGCCAGACTTCAGGGGTGAGATCCAGAGAAAAATACTGAAACTCAGGTCACAAAGGCAGGGTTGAGGCTGGGGCTGCATTGGATTCAATGGCCATTCCTCCAACGGAAACGGGTAACCACCATGCAGCAAATTAACGTGGCGTTTGAACGATGAAAGATTTTGCCAGGTGCACGTTTTACCAAATTAAAGGGGCACATGCGTCTGTCCGAAGAAAAAAGGGATTTCAACAAAAATAAACAGCATCAGAACATTCAAAGCAATCCCTTGGGAATGGTAAAATATGTCTGCGCATCGCATTACGTACACCCTGCAGCTAGCCTATTATTGCAGTGCAATAACTTGAAAAGTAGACGTACATGGTTCCGACTTGTTACTACAGAATGGCCGTATACCATCGATATCTACTGATCAATCAAAAGACGGTTTTATGAAGTCACCCGTTTAACTGGTATTTATGTATTGCATCAGGTAACATTTGCATTCATGACGGCTGTTTGGGTGATTACTTTATAAACACTGATCGCTAGTTAGCCATCTAACCAGCGTTCATTGTGCGAGTTTAGCTTAGATCGTTGACATTCAACAATCCAAGTCTATTTAAAATATGAAATCATTTACCAACTGCCGCTTAATGGATGCCTCATTACATTGCTTTAGGTTTATTTTGTGAAGTAGTTCCTAAGAAAATGGGTTTCACGCTCCTGAAATTGAAGATGCGCGTTTTTGTCAGAACGTGACTATATAAATGCATATGGAAACTGCCACCCTCCAAAGACATGATTCATTGGCTGGGGTTTCCCTCCCTCCTTCTGTTAAACAATCAATTTCAACACCACACAGAGGCTGGTACTGCGTCGTTAAGTAAGAATATCTGCGTTACTTTGGAGGCAGTTTGACAGGTTACAGGTGCAGATGCACGCATGTAAACTCCTCAGCACTTCGGAAAGAGCAAATATCCACAAAGTATGGAACCGGACCAAGTTCTCAGTTCTAGGTGAACACAGGTTGATCAGGTCACCAGACTCTTAGTTGTATTTATGCAGGAGACTATATAGTTAAGAAGGGTAACACACAAGCAAGTAAAGCAGAGCAAATAACTAAATGGCTTGATTTACTCAGGTAATAATCGAAATTATTTTTACATCAATGATACAGTCCCCCCCGGTACATGTTCTGGTAATGGTCAGACTCAGATATATTTAATTATGGTCCCAGCACTGTCAGATTGCCCAATGCAAATGTTCCTTTTTATTAGCAGGAGATGAAAAACAAGCCTGTTAAACAATTACAGGTCGATTAAACCACTAAAGATGGCAGAGGATCAGCTGGGACCACTGTGGACCAGAGTCTGCATCGTCACCACACGGAACCACATCTAAAAAGGGCATAAACAGCTAGACAAGACAATTTCACATGTGAAACGAGGGTAACGCGGGGTTAGCGGCACACAACACCCTCAGAATACCGGATCAGTACCAGACCAAGTTACAAATGGACAAGCCACCAGCTGCAGAGGACCTCAGGGGCCACACGGCTCAAACAGGGGTGCTATGGGATCTTCTCTCACAAAGGAGCCCCTCGGACCAGAGCTGCCTTTAGAGGAAAGGATAAGAGATCATACGACAATAAAAAGAGGACCGGATACAAAGTACAAACAGCTTCGTTCAGACCTATTCCACTCACGTCCAATAGAGACGGCCAAATTGGAGTCTCGAACCGAAAAAAAAACCACCCCTCTGATTGTTCAATTTGCGACCCGACTCCAAAGATAGGCACCCCTGCCAGGCGAAAAATGAGATTTCCTTTACGGTTTACGGCAGGGAGAGGCATCAGAACCACACATCCTGACCAACTTTCACCCGGGACTCGAGGTGCAGTCGGCCCTTTAAATATCCCAAAATACCCAAGAAATGAATTCTCAGATTTGTGTCTATAAGAACTAAAATAAAACCCCGCAAGATGGGCTCTCATTCCAGGGATCCGAGAGCCAGAGGAGACTGTAGTACCTCTGCAAACACGGCCTACTTTCAATTCAAAAAACAAATGAACCGCTGTGCAGTGGCCTACTTCCACACCGCTATGAGGCACTAATTCTTATTATGAGATAAACACTTGAAAGGAGAGCTTGGCGACCCCAACAAGTCTCCCAGCCTGCTAAGTGGCGTGGGCATCTGCGGTCGGCAGCCCCCCCTCCCCTTTGTTATTGGCATTTCTGTGTCACTAACTCCCTGGAGCAAAAAAGAAAAAAAAAAAAAAAAAAAAGAAGGTGGGGTGGGGTGGGGGTGGTGGTCTTCAAGCAGGATTTTTATCTGCCGAAGCAGTCTACTTTCACCGTTTCACTTGAATGGGCAGCTCCCCGGCCGAAGCCCATCAGCTGTCCGCGTGCTGCCTGCGTTTCGGCTCCGTCCCGCAAACGGAGACGCTTGCGGCGAGGCCGGCGCGGTCAGGAAAGGCGACAGATCTGAAGGTTCATCCAAGCCCCCCGGCCCCACATGCAACCCCACCGGCCCAGAACCGCTTCACAAAGACGGCAAACTTCGTAAACAGGCTTCTCAAAAAACAAACAAAAAAAAAAAAAACCAACAGCTGAGTACATGAGAACGGTTCTGTGAGAGTCGTCTTATCTGGAATGGGCTGCGGTGTTTTAGAGCAACGCGACACGGCAGGCACGCCGTGAAATAAAAAGAATCAATGTGATTACACCGACCCTTACAGCTAGAGCCTGATAAGGAAGTCGGCACCACAGGCAGGAACATTCCCAGGTAACACTACATAAATAATTCAGGTAAACAAAAACCTATTCCAAACTGAAGACACCCTAGAAGGTCTGGAGGAATTTAACAGCCCGAGCACTGGAGACTGCCCCAGACAGTGAGGACACCAGGAGCAGGTGAGTTCCTCGCAGTTTGCTGGGCAAAAGGTTGAGTAGTAAACAGGTAGACCATGCCAGCACTTGATTAACAAAGCAACTCTTACCCTTCACTAGTACAAAAGCCAAGCATGTACAAATTCGGACATAAAGCTACTCAAAGACCCCGAATTCCTTGGTTTTTACATATCTGATCTGGGTCTACTGTTAGATACAGATTAGAGATTAAGGTGAAAGGGTAGGGTCCGCCATCCCATAGGGCCACTGGAGCAGTTTTCAGGGTGGAGTCATTTGGTTAAGGAAAGAATGCATTTTTTTTTTTTTTATTCATTATAAAGTCAAGGAGATATTGTTTTTGAAAGAGTAAAGACAGTAAGTCGTCAAAATGTTCCAGATTCAAAATTTCATAGAAGTGTCTGAAAATGACCAAAGTTCTGGAAGAAACACAAATGAAACTGAGAAGGTGTGGAGTTGTATAAGATGTGGTGCTGGCCGACATCTGTTAGACTACATCACGCCTAGATCCGGAGATGGCCTCCAATAGTGGGAGGGGACGTGTTCTTCCAGACCTGCAACACCGCCCACCTAGATCCTTGGCGATATCCTGCCTGGAGAAGACCGAGTCACATTTCAGGCATCTCCTCAGGAAAGGTCCCACACATCTGCTCCCGATGAGAGTGACAGAGGGTGAAACCAGGCTCCTCCGGACAGGCGGCCTCTACCGCAGCGAGGATGGGGGCTTATGGTCCTTGACTTGAGCCCATTTCATTCCATTCCTCCTCCCATTAAAGCAGGGCTGCCCAACCCTGCTCCTGGAGATCTACCACCCGGCAGAGCTTAGGTGCAGCCCAAATTTAACACACCTGATACAGATAATCAGATCTTTTTGTAGCATGTTGACATCGCTGGCTCTAATACTGAGATGCCACAAAAGGATCCAATTATTCGTATCAAGTGTGTTAAATTAGGGCTGCAGCTAAGCTCTGCTGGGTGGTAGATCCCCAGGAGCAGGGCTGGGCAGCCCTGCATTAGAGTGTAGGGCACGAAACACCTTGGTGCCGTTTTGCCCATAGTTCACCAAGGCAACAGCAGCACATCAATTCTGTTCAGGTAACGCACGCGAGGCTGCCGTTTCCCTTTGTTGAGTTCTAGAGACTTCCAGGAATCTGTCCAAATATGTTCTAGAAGGTGACAGCTAAAGGCATTTTGAAGAGAATGGCAAGCCACATTTTCATGAACACATACAAGCACACGTACGCCACTCTCATAACCATTTCCTTCGTACATCCTTCTTGCCCTGTGTGCTTCATTTCACGTGAATCTGTATCACTTTCTGTTCCTTCACTGCTCTTGTGCATTACCATCACCCCCCCCCCCCCCCACCCCCCAAATCTCGATTTCTCCCATCACTAGGTGACTTTTTCGCACTTCGCCTTTCTGGAGACTGTCGCCACACGGTAACGTATCATCTTGCCCCGTCAAGCTCTGATGACACCGACACGGCCACAGAAAGGCACGGAGAGGACGGGCGCGCGGGTGAA
The DNA here is from genome assembly GCA_026780765.1 of Petrocephalus schoutedeni. Lineage (NCBI taxonomy): Eukaryota > Metazoa > Chordata > Actinopteri > Osteoglossiformes > Mormyridae > Petrocephalus > Petrocephalus schoutedeni. Next base: position 2,539,777 of record JAODKL010000051.1, read on the forward strand.
TGGCCGCGACGATCGGATACGCTGGAAGACAAAAAGCACATTAACCCACAGATGCGGCGAGGCTGGATGGACTTGAGGTTTTAAAGCCCCACGTGCCATCAGGAGTTCCCCAACCTTGGCAGGAAATGGAGAGAGCACGATTTCGCATTTAAGTGACCGGCTATACCGCATTGCAGGTTCCCATCAAGCCAGGCCTCAAGCACTCCAACCAGCTCATTAACCGAAATTCTCTACGCACAGGAGGGAGACAAAGGTTTAAAAAAAAAAAAAAAAAAAAAAACAGAATCGTGGCTCGTCGGCCCTACAGCCGAGAGCCGCCCGTTTACGCGATCCCGAGTGCAATCTCTCGCCCTTAATGGTTAGGGACAGTCCATAAAGAGACACCTCCTTGCTCACAGCACTGCTGCGATTTTGCCGTATCAAAGGGCGCCTTGTCTGAACCTCCCCAGTCCCCGGTGACAGGTGGAGTAAGGCAATTTTTTAAAAAGTTCACGCTTTAGAGACGCAGCGCGCGGCCCAGTTCTGGCAGCCAATCAGAGGCCGGAGATGCTCTCGGCGACGCCCACCCCCCCCTAGAGGATCGCACACCGCCACAGACATGAGGCTAAAGAGAACAGCAGCTGCATAATTCACAGCCTCTCGGAGCAGCACGGGCCCCGCTAACTGTCAGCGCCTCTCCTTCAGGGGAGACATTTCCATCTAGCCAGATGGCGAAAGCCGGAGTGGGAAACACTGACGAGTCACCGAGTTTAACGCTAGGAATCGCTGCCCAGTTATGCAGCCGGCAAAACAAAACCGCGGACGACTGCTAACAATCTGCGCGTTCTTCGCGAGCATATTGTCACAAAACAAACAGGCGCGCGCCATTTCCCGCCTCGGTCCCATGGTACCGGCATGACAAGTATGAAAGACTCGTCAGCTGTGTATAAGGGTTCTGCTCACGCACGTCGGGACCTCAAGCCCAGGATGAACTGTATCCGCACCCCGAGAGTTCCTACGCCCCCACAAACAGTCTTAAACTTACATTGCGCCAAAGGAGTGATCATTTAGTCACAAACCAAAGTCTGCCTGGGTGTATCTGATGCAGGAGATCCTTAAGATGCCACCCAATGGTTAAAAGAATGGACAAAACAAAAGTATTCCCAATGGGTAAAGCCTCAACATGGGCCGAGTGCTCCCCCTGATAAATTTCTGTGACAATAGCTCAGCACATTCGACCCTGATTGGATATAGGAACAAATTTCACACACCAATTTCATACAAGTGTTTACACAGTGCTCATTCACAGCTATGCTAGGCGGTAATTCTGAATCAATAGCCCACACACGAAGGCATGTGCAGACTGCACTCCCATAACAATGACATTTACACCTACTTGACATACAGATTATACACACAGCAAAATCCATCACTTGCAGTTTTAAGAAAAAACTAACTAAATGCTACCTCGATTGATATGTTGCACTGTGGCGTTAATGCCTATTAAAGACATTTAAGCGCTTCGGAGTGATGCTTGGCAAGGAAGAAAAGGCCAATTACGGTAACGGCAACGACGGTTCAGAGACATCTATTTCTCAGAGGGCTTTACTATGGGAAGCCATGGAGGATTTCCCAGAGACTGGTGGAGGAGAATGGCACTGAAGCCTTAACTTCAAAAGGGCTGCGAGCGTTACAATTCACGGCACAGAATGCCACAGATGCAGCACATATGGCAACGGTAAAAACAAACATTCACGGTCACGGTTGGAGCTAATGTCCCTTATTCCCCATATGACCAATTAGAGTTTAGGGTTCCCCCCTCCCCTTTGGAGGACTGGGGGGGAGGAGTCACAGTGGTTTACTGAACATTACCAGGAAAAATGCCTTGAATGCACCTTCAAATTGTCCATCGTTCTTCAACACAGGGCGAGTAATGGAGTCATGCAACAGGCCCAATTCATCACGGAAGTGCTTAAACGGCCACCGACGAGCGCCAGAAGCACGGGCAGCCAGAGAGACCTGGAGGATATGGTGGGAGAGGTTATCACTGCCTCTAAATTCATAGTACTCAGAAAAAATAAAATAAAAATCTAAAATTGTGACAACTGCATTTGTGGCAACGCGAGAAGGGCCCCAGGCTGAGAATCGTGGTCCGGATGAACGCCCGACACGCGGTTTAAGAGCGGGTGTCGGCTTCCCGGACAAGGGATGGGCACTGGTGGTCAGTCAGCGGGGTCAGAACCAGTCAGAAGCCAAAGGCAGAAAGCGTGGGGGCACAGTCTGGAATGAAAGCAGGTCCTTCAGCCATGCAGGAGGGAAATTCTCTCAAGCCTCTTAGTGCGATATATTTGGCAAAAAAAGCCTTTATACATAATGGCAGTCCACTGCAATATAAGGCCGACCGAATTCTGCCCGACTCCATTTTTGTTACGATAAATTATTAAAAACACCCCAACCACGTGCACAGACATTTCGAATATACTTTCGATCCCAGATGCACCCACCGCAAAAAGAGACCGGTTTTCACCTGCCACCTGGTGTCAATGCACCGGTCTAAGGGCCGTGAAAGTTTCACACAACTGAAAAACAAAATCAAGTTGACAAACAGGATCCGTGTGGTTTTATAATCCAACTGTGCACTGCGTTTATTGCCAGAAATGGCTGTAATTTAACAATTCGCTGCATGTTTCTTTCCTCTACCTTTAACAGCGAGGGAACAGTGTCAACCGATTAAAAGCACTTGAGGTAATGTTTTACTTATAATAGGATGTGTTAAGGAAAACTTTACTGCCCATTTAAAAGGACACACCGACGGGATAGGAATACAAAGCAGCAAACATTTGCGTAGGCCCCTACCCTTTTATTTTTAATTATTCAGTATAAATATTTCAGATTAACCCTAACTTCCCATAGCAACCGACACAGGTGCCGGCAATTTACTTCAGGCACAGACGAAAGCTTTACCGTGCTGCAAAAAGGTTACGTTAAACCAGTACAAGTAACTTAGAAAGGCCAGGTTACCAAAACTTATCAATAAAATGAATGACTGCCAATATTTGTACTGGGCATTAAGACCAGCTGTAAAAAGCTCTAAAAAAAGACACGATACTCAGAATTGATCAGGAACAGCCTGCGTGATATTAGGACTCGCATCATTTTAAATCCGGCTCTCCGTGGGTTATAAAGCGAGCGAGGCAGCGCTTTAACGCCGCGCCCATGGCCGGCTCTCCCGAAAGCGAGCCAGCACCCTGCCCAAAAAGCATGCATTAACCTCACAGGAGTAGTTCATGAAATGAAAGGTGTTTAAAACGTATAATGTAAAGACAGTCCAGGCATGCGAACGCCTCGCCGCCTATCCTGCGCTAAAAGCACCATCGGAGTGAAGCCTGATTTACAGTGAAGGTGCACATTCGCCGCACCTCATCAATTTATCCATGCAAAACCTGGTTCGTTATTTAATGGCCTTAGCCGTTTTTGTTTTTTTTTTTTTTACGTACCTTCACTCCTACGATAAGTCACTCGATAATAAGTGCAGGGGAGCCGCAAGACGCCGAGCCGCCGTCTTCATCGCAGACTTCCGCGGGGTGGAAGGAGCGAGCATGCGGCGCCAAATTGTAGCACCGGACGGTGCGTTAGCGATGACTAATTAAAGCAATCGGGCTTCAATGTAGCAATCAAGCCGAGAGTATCTATGCTGGCTGGGGGCAGCGGAAGTATTTGACCAGATGCGAATTACCGGGAGCAAGGGGGGAAAAAACCGAGGCGTCTGTACCTGGTACGGATTAAACTTGCAGCAAGGAATAAATAAATGCAAGGAAGTGCATGTCCGGTATAAATCGCCATGCAGAAATTAAAGCATGAGTTTCATTTAATCAACAAGGAAGAGGGGGCAGAGAAACGTGGCCAGGAGTCTCAGATACGGCAGTAAGCGTGGGGATTAGAAGCCGAGCCATACGCATTGCGCAACGTATAGGGGATCTGATTCTTCTTGTGTCCTGAATGATTAAGACATTAAATTTTGTTTCCGAGGATTTGTCATTAAAAAAGGTTGCTCGTCGGAAAGCGTAATCGAGAGTAGAGCGGTACGGAGATCGTTGCGGGAATAAATGCGTAACGCCACTTGGCTGGTCACTCCACATGTGCAGGTGGGGCTATTAGCGGCCATTGAATCGCCGCGTTAATTGCGACCGCTTTTAAGATCAGCTCACCCGCTGACAGGTCCGGCCGCGCAGAGTTAGCAGTCGGATCTTCGATCCCACTCAAAAGAAATGAAATGCACAAGGGGGAGGGGGACGCAAACTCTTCGGAATATATCTGTACCAAAGATGCCCTGCCTCCTGCATCTGCCTGGCGGGCGCACGGTACGGGACGCGCTCACGCACGGGCTGCTGATGCAAAGTAACCTTATGGATGGTAGGAAAAGGACGCGTATGCGCGCCGCATGCAGCTGTACTCAAGCATCCCAACTCGAATTAACTGTCATCTAAACACCCGGAGATATAAAATACGAGCACTGCAAGATTCAACACAATATTAGTTATGATCCCATTGTCAAGTAGAATTTAGACGTAAAGGCAATAAATAAGTCAACAAATGGCCCGGCCACCTAAATGTCAGCATCACAATAGATTTCTTTAAGAAGAAACTTTAGGGAAAAAAATAAAAAAACGCCTTACCGTCTCTAATGAAAGTTAGGGATGTCCTTAGTGTTAGCCAAATATAGCACTCTTTCAACAAAATACACATTCAAATGATAAGCAGCATTAAAAAAAGCAAAATCACCTGGATAAAAAATTCGAACACAAATGAACACGAAATCATTAAATTAACGGAAAAATATATTTATTTAAAAATAAAAACAAAATGGGAACACACGCACATATAAACTAACAACACATAACAAAAGCGAATAAATAAAAGGGCTGGAAATCTAAAAGAAGCGACTTCTGCCTCTATAGGTTCGCTACCAAAACAAGCGACATCACTGACTGAAAGGAAGCAAAGTAAGAAGCAGGGTGTCTTTAAAGGGAAGGTGGTCCCGTCCCTGTGTATATATATAGAGCCGTATCACAGCAGCGCTATACCTCTCCGCCCTACGTTGCGCAGCAGCCCTTCAATATACATTACAGCGCAAGTACGCGGAAGTATACCCTAGTAATAGTACTTTCTTAGCGCTTTGCATTGGACGCCTTCACCCGATTGGCTGTGGTCCGTCTTCTGGGTCCGCCCACTCAGGCGAAGTCGGTGCGCCATTGGTGTATTTTTTTTTGTTACTCGCCGACGTCTTTGAGTATTCCGCTCAAAAGTGTCAAACAAAAACTATTAAAAGCAAGGGGGGAAGTGTGCTATTTTCGGCGCATCAAATTGCTTAATCGCGTACCGGTGGTCCCTTTTATATTGCAAGGAATATAAGAAAAGTCGTTTTTATTTGCTTTTTTTACTGTAACACGGAGGCTGGTTTAATTCCAGTGATTTGGAACAAAATTAAAGCAAGCTATTGGAATAGACATGGATTTTTTCCCTTAATCCTTCTATTAACAACTACAATTTTACTTATCGCACAACATGCAAAAATAATGAATAACTTTGATTTCCGTCTTTCACTCATGGATGTCGTCGGTAGCAGCGTGCGGTTAAGTAGACTTCTCATTATTTTGCTAATAATTACTGTAATAATAATAATAAAAATAATAATAACAGTGGGTTCCTAGTTCAGTGGCCTATGAAGCACGACTAAGCGATTAAATAATGATGACAGTGTGTAATAGGTATTTATTGTATGTAGTTGAATCTTTTCTAATGGAAATATGATATTATCGAGAGCCAAATGTTCACACCATTTAAGAAGTTTGCAGTGTATACTCTGAATTCAGAACAAAAAACGATTCTTCATTTATGGGGAAATAACGATTTCAAACGAATGATAGTTTCTATAAGTAACGGATTAATGAAGTAGACGTGTTTTCTTGCTGTATAGTTTACTCTGATTTGGATGTGATGAGATAGGGAACGTACAGATTACTCTTCCTTCCCAATTATTTTGATGTGCTGTATTCATTTCAAGGTGTTTACCATAATTACACTTTACTGTACCCTGTTGTATATTACACTATAGATGAAGATAATGGATATTGAATTCATATAGATTTACAAAACTTACTCAACATATGATAAAAAAGTGTCAGTGGTCTTATATACTTTGCACTCAATAAATTTGTCAAGTTGACATACCACCAGCGTTAGCAAACTCTTGATTGTTTATGTGAGTGTGTGTGTGTGTGTTTTCTTTACCAACGCTTTCCAAGTTGTTTTCAGTCATTGCTTGTTTTCTGCGAGCTGCTGAGTTCATGTTTGGTTGGACTCAATTCGCTTATTGACTTGGCCTGATGAGATGGGGTTTTTTTTTCCCCCTCAGCCAGTGAACTACCCAGCATGCAGGCAGTTTGTTCTGTGTAGGCAAGATACTTCCGTGCACTACAGAAGAGACACCTAGCTGCAGCCCCTATTGATTAATTTCATCAATAAATATGAGTTAGCTTGTTTTGGAGAGATGTGCACCCCACCCAAGGTACTGCACCTCTGAACGTGGATTGCCTTTCTCTCTATACCCTTTCATCTTCTCATTCCTCCCATAAATGTTTGTCTTCATCAGCTTTGTCGATATCACTGCCAGACTCTCCTGGCTCAATCCCATTGCCATCAGCCTGTTTTAAATGGCCATTTCTGTGTTTGGTGATGATAAGCTGTTTTTTACTTTGCAATCATAATTTTGCTGCCAAAATCCAGTTTGGTTCCCTTCTTTCTGTTGGCACCTGGGTTGTTGTTGGTTGTTAAGTGCCCCAGTGGTCTCTGGCTATTTCGCTATGCCAAATCTCAATGATACTTCTTCTGATTAAAAATGTTCAGCATTCAAATTGCATGTATACCTTTTCCCTTGGCTCATTTACCTGTAATGGCCATATGCAGAGGTTAAAACCAGCATCACGCACCTATGGCTTGCTCCATTGTCTGAAATAAGAAACAGCTGGAGAGAGCACAGGAAGTCATTATGATGAACATACATCCCTACCATCATTTTCTATAACTGCTGCTGCATTTTTTCACGAATATGAATGAATATGTCAAAACTGTAAGGCTTTTCAGGAAAGCTATCACTGTTATTTTTTAATGTTGCTGTTAACTGTTAGATGCTTTCAAAAATGCAAAAGGTGTATTTAAGCTTGATCCTTTCTATTCGCCACAGACGATAAGGCGGAATATTAAAGAAGAAGCTAATTAAATATCAGGTGTATAATACTTAATTCCACACTTCGGACTGAGTGTTTAAGGGGCTGTTCATAGAAGTGCACTTGAAATCCCTGCATAGTGTACTGAGCCTAATGGACCTCTGATCCAATCTGGACTGTTGAGCCAGATGTCTGTGAACCGCTGGATCCCAGATAAAGGTAGCATAACTGGAACGAGAAGTGGGCTGAAACCTTGTGGATGACCAGTAAACGTCGGGGCTTTGGGGAAATTAGCTCTGCCGTCAGTGTGACAGTTTCTCACTGTTACTGGGATCCTCGTGCTTCACAACTCGCCACCCCAAACACATTTCTTCTCTGTACGTCACGTTTCACGTTAATTTCGGTCCGTCTATGTTTTTTTTTTTATGCTTACATATGAATTGCCTAAAATCTAATGTCATATTTTAAATTCCACGGAATCAAATTTGATATCCCTAAGGACACTGAGTAAAGATTAAGTCATTAACACTGTACAAATAACATAATCTTTCTTGTTTAATTCACTCAATAAAGTTAAACATAACTGAAGGAAAATGTATGCACAGTTTTCTAAAACCTGTTAGGATATCAGTTAGCAAAGAATGGGGCAAAATAACCTAATCTGCTCCCACTCAGACAGGACAAACAAGACGAATATCAATTATCCATGTCGTGGGCCATTGGTCCTGTCCTCAGGTAGAGTCAGACTTGTTGGCACTATCATTATATTCCTTTGCAGTAGTCTTGCTTAAATGGCCTCATTAGACAATGGCAGTATAGCAATACCTCTTCTAAAGAAGTCAGGGAGCAGGTGCAAGGGCTGTCAAGGATCAATTTAGTTGTCTGCAGGTGAAATAAAGAATCAGAATTGCTTCCACCCTCTTTGGAAAGTCCCCATAGCACTAGGAGATTAGAAAAAAGAATCTTCCGACAACAGAGAAAGCATCAATAGGCTCCACTGTTGCTGCTGCCCATTTCTGTGTTTTCCTCTGCAATTGCAGGTGGCAAAACAGTTTTTTTTCTGTCAAAAAGAATGAACGTGGCGTACTGAGAGCTCTGTAGTCAAAATTCTGCTGTCTTGTATTTCTATTTTACCAATGAGTATTATTTATTTTTAGAAGATATTGCTTGCTTTTTGGGCCTAAAGATTTAACTGTAAAATATCCCCGTTCCATCTCTGGAGTTGTTACAGGTTTAACTGCAAGAGCCATATTTTCGAAAGCAAATCGTACAAGAAATCAATAACAATTTAAGAGGAAAAATCTGAACACATCGATCTTTTGAGTCCATCAATACTGGCCAATGCAATTAGCCAAAGACAATAATATGGGGAAATTGTCGATTAATCTTTAACCTTCCCAAATAACCATTATTGAAGGATGTTACAGATTTTGTCAAGTTACTGTTACCACGCACGGTCCGGTTACCAGTAACTATGGCGATATGTGAGTGAGGACAATAAACATGTTTGACATAAGAAAAAATATTGGCAACCACAAAAACAAACGACATATTTTGACAGCTGAGGCATGCTGCTAGTTGTTCTGTATTATACTTCTGACGCGGGGTTAAATAGAGCAAATATGTGGTGAAATGGATTCATAAATTAATTTAACAGTAAAACTTACTTTTCTAAAGTTGAATTTAGTCGGATGTAAACTACATGGTCAATGGCTAGATGGTCAAAATCACACAAACAGTGCCCCCTTACACTGAATTTGAAGCTGTATTGTGTTTAATGATAAAAAAAAAGACAGATCCCGACTAATAGATTTTCAAAAAGAGTAACCTCACAACATGCAAACACTCGATAACCGATCAGATCACGGTTGAACTGCACATATCGATCACATGCTCTTGCTCCATTTTGCAAACTGAAGTCCTGCATGCAGCTTTTAGTTCAGATGCCCAGTCATTTACACCACTCACTCAGACACGTAGTCCTACTTTTAATCAGCACCTTCCTGAAAGTGCTTATATCTCCTAATTCAGGTACAGGCCACATAGGTCTCGCATGTTACATATTATATAAGGTATAGGGTGGGAATCTCAGACCGAACAGGCAATTGTGTGTGCTTTGTGCTGTTTTTTTTTCTTCTAATGTAGCCTTTTATCATCACTTGGTTACAAGTCAAGAAGCAAAAATTGTACTGATACATTTTTTGAGACAAAAGAATTGTTATAGTAGCTCACTGATATTCAAGTCACTGATATTATTTAATGCCATTTGGCAAGGATAGCAGTAGAAACTAGGGCCTCACTGTATGAAGGCCTCATTGGAAGGTCATTTTGCAGAGAAGTCCCGCCCTCCTGGCAGTGTGAGCAAGCTGATTGGTCAGAATGTCAACACTAATGGGGTCTATGACTTCCTAATGGGGTCTATGACTTTGTCTATAAACTACACTGCCAGAATGGATACTACCCAGAAAATAACCATCTAGCATATCTTACAATAGGTGTAACATCCTTTATTCTGCAAGATTCACCCTGACGCTAAGCAAAACACTAATGTGGACGTCCAAAAAGCTGTGCAGAATGCAATGCAATTATAAAACCAATGTCGTTTATTGAATTTGAGGACATTTTCAATCAAAGTCTGCCATTTCATGACAGAAATGTCAAATGGTGCTATAGAAACTGATCTGTTCTGCCATGCTGATGGCATGGTTGAAGATGGACTCTGAGCTCCTTTGAATGTACCATGGAGACTGAGATCAGTGTTGTGCTCTACACTTGCATTAAACGTTTATGCATATTTAACTTGAAATAGCTGTGATTTACAAAGCACTGTATGAAACGAAGAATAATTGTTAACGCTTTACATTAACTGCACCTTTATAATGCATTCATAGAACATTCAGTTCACCTTCATAATGCAATCATAGAACATTCATAAGTAGTATGTAAGTGTACCTTAATGTCCTAACATACATCCTAACATGTTTAATGTACTTTAATAACAAACATTATATGGTTATGCAACTGTAATGTTTGTTATTATGATATAATGTTTGTTACTCATATATATTAAAGCTGTTGAAATATGTTAGGATGTTAAGGTATACTTATACGCTGCTTATGAATGTCCCAGTTAGTTAG
>JAODKL010000051.1:2558664-2594766 GCA_026780765.1 Petrocephalus schoutedeni
TAGATATGATAGATAGAGAGATGGGGCTTATTGCTTGATTGTGGAGGGTAATGAGGAGGTCTACATGAGGTAGAGCCGGCTGTTGACCAGAAGGTCAGCGTCTTCGTTATTCTCGGGAACATACTGAGAAATGAATGCAGCGGTCGCTTATCTGCATCTTCCTCAAGCCTGCATATGCATTATTATATAGGACATGTGTTTGCCCCGGTAGCCTGTTCACTGCAAATATATCCAGCACTGTCATTGGCTTCTTTTTTAATGAAGGGAGCGCATTATAGAGGATGGAATATTCACTGCTTCTATTGGAAATAATAATTTTATTATGTGTGGTTATCTGTGGTTTATATATATATATATATACCAAGCTCTCCTCCTTTAAAATTAACATGTGAAAATGACTGCAGTTCTCAAATTGCATTTTTTTGTACAACACCTGCATATGAAATATCCTTCACCTGCTATCTTAACATCATTATTGTTAAACTGACATTAATATTGCCATGGAAACAATTCTGATGATATGCATAATGTGGCTCCTTAGGCCCTGTTTTGGTGTAGGAGGTATGCAGTATATTTGAGTTCTAATCATTTTTGCAGTTATATATGAGAGTGTAAACTCATACTTTTTTTTAAATAACTATTCTGTTTTGCAAGCAAGTATAATTTTTAAATAATGACTTGCTGACACAACGGCATTAAAATAGCGATAAGGCGTAATAGCGGTTTAATGTTCGGCTGGTTCAGAGGCACGGAAATTCCGAACTCGTTCGCCCGGAGTCCTGTTTCCAATGGCAGTTGGTGCTCCTTCTTCAAGGCCTCGAGCCGTTTCTGCCGCTCATGTTCCCGCTAGAGGTCTCGATTCCCCGGCCTCTCGTTGTCAACGGTGACGGGAGGCAGACCTTGAATGTGTTCTGATTCTGGATGATTGCGAGTGGCGCGCGATCAGTAATTGCACTCTCCAGTCAAACAAGCATCTATTATTGTGTTTATGAAAAACGCGCGGGCTCTCCGCGCGGCGGCCGGGAGTCGCACATATTGTTTGCATTCCCTTCATTATTTATTTCTTTCCCTGGTTTCATTTCTAATCTCGCCACTTCAGTTTTAATTATCTGCGATTTAGTATCTGTGCTCGCTCACACGCGGCCGACCTTGTGTCTCCGAACCTCCTCCGGTTCTCGCTGCCTCCTACTCTCTCCTCTCCTGGGAGGATGTGTGCCCACAGAAGGACCGGTGAGCATCTCGCAAGGTGCCTGACTGACTTGGCGCTATTGCGTAATTGCGGGGCAATGGGCGGATAGACCCTGCCAGGTACCCTCTGTCCCCCGACGGGGGTTGGGTGGGGTAGTTTAATTTACCGTTAACCATCATTGTCCAATGACCAGATTCCAGAACACAAGACAAGCCTCAGTCGGACATAATCAGACAGCACCCATGTACTATCTATCATTAATGACAATAAAATATAGCCTCTAATGTCTAAACAACTTACACCCACCATATTTATACCTATATTCAAAGCAGTGCTGATATATAACCCTATATATTCTCACTCAAGGTTGTCACCCCTGATATAACATATATAATCTAACAAACTCATACATATTCATATGCGCCTGTCTACAGAGTCGCCTTTTGTTTTAGATATATGTCCTTTATAAGGTGCGATATATTAAACACTTTTTTTATGAGCGTCTTGCATGGAGTCCCTTTTATATGCATAATGTATATGGAAGCAGAGAATTGATGTGATAGTAGCTAATAATAATAATGATAATAACAGAGTGGCCTCGCACCTCTACGGTAAGGGTTTAAATTTCATTCTCGTTTCAGTTCTTCCTCTCTGCGTATTTGCAGGGTGCCTGCTCTCCTCCTGTTTCCTCCTTCAGTCCAAAGCAATGTGGTTTGGGTCAATTAATGCCTCTAAATAGTCCTAAATGGCGTCTGTGTGTGTGTTTGTGTGTGCGTGCGCAGTCCTGTGCTTCCTGGGACAGGCTCCAGGCTTTCGCCGACCCCACAGCTGTGCAGAATGGGTAGAATAGCAGTACGAAGCTTCCTTTTACCGTGTTTCAAATACATACTGCGGTACAGTCGGCTTCCGCATATATGGGCCATATTTTGGAGCCTCATCTTTTTGCATGTCTCCATCGCCGCTTCACATCTGCAGCCAGGCTGCCGCAGGGAGGCCGTTCCCAGCCCCCTGAGTCATTCTGTCGTTCTCCAGGGATGGTGGGACGAGAGGGTCAGTGCAGCCAAATCTTTTCCCTCCTTTTCTCCAGATGGTCAGTTTTAACACCCGGTACCTGCCCCCCTCCAAAAAGAAAACAGGCCCTTAATAGCAGCCAGTGGGACCCAAGAAATCCTGTATGTTAGCTAATGGATACACCAGGCCTAAAAAACGTTGGCGGTACTTGGATTTTACCTTTTTTGGGTATCCTATATATAACCTGTACCCACTGCATTCAGCACAATCTGGAAGCCACTCCGAGTGCGAACGTCGGGCCCACATCTCCTGCTGCTGTTTTTGAGAGGATGACCTCTGTATTTTATTTTATTTTGCCCCAGTGTGAATTGGAGGGAGTAGGGGGTATGTGTTGTGGGAGGGGGGGGGGGTCAGCGACTAAGATTATCTCTATTGATTTGTTCCACCTGTCCCTTGTTCTCAGCGATCTTTATATATTGGTGTGGTCTGTTTTTCTTTTCCGCAGTTAAGAACACAGCCCCGTTGTCCTCTTGCCAGCTGAGACCAGTAGCAGGCTTGGGGGATATTTTTTCCCTATGTCACTTACTTATATCGCTTTGCCACGTTCGCTCAAACGGTTCACATGCTAAATATTTGTGCCGTGTCGGTCCTGTCCTTATACGCATCCTGCAGCAGCAGACAAGTACAGATCTTTTGTCAAATCAGAGTGATTCTCACTGTCCGAGCTAAGAGGTACACAGTCACGGTGGGGACAATGTCCTGGGTTGAGGATGCATTGCAGCATCAGGAACCAGGGCGCCTTTCCGAAATTGTAGGCGATGCGGACGCAGGAGCTCTGCTCCTTAGCGGAAACTTCCCCAGGAGAATGTCAGGCCATCTGTCTGCGAGCTGAAGGTGAAACAAAGCGGCGCCGTGCAAGACAATGATCCGACGCGCATTCCAGTTCATTTTCGAAATCCCACAAATGTCACGGAGTTAAAGTCATTCTTTATGGAGGATTGAGCCAAAAATCCTCCCCTGCAACGCGAGCGACCAATAAATAACTCCTGAAGGCATTTTTAGCTGATGAAGGGAACATAACAAGTGTCCTTAGACAGCCTCTCACCTTTTAGGAAGGCTCTGTGGGGTCCTGGACATTATTGTCTATACTGAATAAATTAGTGCGAGTATCGCAGCTGTATTTTATCCAGTTTTATTCATAGTAATTTTTTTTAATAGGAGTTCTGATTTGCTTACACAAAAACATATCACAGCAGGGAAATACCTTTTAACTGCACATTATTGAACTTCAACATGGAAATGATCGTTATTAGAAGGGTATTTAAGGGTGAGATTTAGGCACGGGTGGATGTAAAGGTCGGTCCCTTTGTAAATATTTGGTCACCCCCCATCTAGTTCATGACTACTGATGACCACACAGACTGCATTTCTCTAGAATATTCCATCTTCTCGCTGGATCTTCAAGCTTTCCAGTGACTTCATAGACAAAGAGGATCAGTATTCTCCGTGCATTGTTGACTCTCCACATCTCCCCGGTTGCACGGTGATAGGTGTAAATCTCCAGTTTTCACCAAGCTGCACTTTTCAGATTAAACACCGTCACCGGACGTGGTGTGACCTCAGCAGGTCCATAGCATGATAAAAAAACTCATGAAAATCGGTTAGAGGATATTTAAAAAGCCAGCTATGACTGCAGTTTTGTCATGTCACTCCTATGTCTGTCCTGTACCATTACTGGCCTTATTAGAAAACAGGGATTCAGCTGTTAATAATTTAGGAGGCCCTGTACAGGAAGTTCCCGCACCAGAGGGCTGATATTGAAATTTTTCACAGGCACAGAATAATGTATAGTAATGATGATTTCTTGTCTGTTTTTCCTGTTTACCATTATTTTCACTGTCACGTGGCCCTGTCATCACACTGATTGTTAGCAATGTAAAATGTAAAGATGGTACTCGATTGCGAAAGTTTTTTTGGTTCCATCTTGATGATTGAAGAAGAGTGTGAGCGGCTTCTGGGCAGTTCTCCGGGGGTGCTGGCCAATAGGCATGACTGGGGTAAGGCCAAGAAGCATATTTCTGTGAGTAACACAAATGCCTCCCTTTCCAATGAGTAGTCAGACTCGGCCAGATTTATAGCATTACACTGGCACGTAATGTGCCATCCTCATTTAGCTGGAGGTGATTGGGTCTAAGAAGCCGTGTCACATGCTTTAAAATAACCAAAACTATACTGTAGATAATCCATCCATCCATAAATCCATCTTTTAACTGCTTTTTCTGGTCAAACCTGGAGCCTATCCCAGGCAGCCCAGGGCAGAAGGCAGGTGTACAGTCTGGATGGAATGCCAGTCCATCAAAGAGTGCATGCATAATCATACAGGAAACTTACACCGATTAACATACTAGCCTTTTCTGGGTATAATTATTATGATATTCGAGTAAAAAAAAGAGTTAAAGAATCTGGAAAATGTAGATTAGTAAACGTTGATTTTAAGACATGAGGAAATTCATCTCATAAGATTTTTTTGTTTCGCTCTTTTGTTAAACTTCGCTAGATAATTTGAAAGTATGATATATATTATAATGTGATATATACTTAAATATTTTTTACATATCAGAAGTTTAATTGAGAAACTGTTATTCAGTGCTATCGTAATTTTTTCTTCGTTGCCAGATGAGATTTAATAATTGAGGTCCTCTAAGAGGCTAATGTAACGCAGAATAAGCAGCGTCAGAATCAGTCTTATCTGTGACGAACTGCGATCCCGACGCGGCCATGTTTTTTTAATTAGCACTGACGCTCGATATTGCTCTCGCCGCGGACGGGCTCGCGCTGAATTTTCCCCGGCGAAGGCCCTCCCAGGGGGAAGGAGGCGAGGAGAATCACATCTGAGACAAGAAGAGGGTGCGGATGAGCAGAAGGAGCGTTTACTGCCACCGTTACCCACGCCGTCCTTTCCAGGCCCCGGCCGCAGATTAGCAATCTGCCTCCTGCCCTGATTTGCATTCTTAGGCATATCAATTTTTCATGGCTTCCACACTACGAGCACTCACATCCAGAAGCAGGTAATGCAAAATTGATTTGTGCATTAAAGCTGCTTAGCAAAGCAGGCGTCGGCCGGACGTTAAGCGATCGCACCCCAGAGGCTTCGGCAGACGTGGAGCGACATGGCCAGCCTGCGCAGGAGAAAGGCTACTTTCCAAGCCACGCCACGCTCTTACACACCCACTCGACTTTGAATGAAGGAGAAGATTAAGAAAAGGGAAATGAGGGTAGCTGCATGGTGGCATTGACTTCCATCGATTCATCTTCCATAAGAGCCTGGAATCTATCCCAGGAAGAATAGGGCTTGAAACTGGGGACACTTTGAACTTGATGACGTGAGTGTATGCCCTGTGATGGATCCATTAAAAAACACAATTGATTTGTTCATTCATTAGACATCAGCCCTCTTGCAGTTCAAAGTTTACTGAAATCTTCTATAACACTCCAGGTAAATATACAGGGGGGTGGGGCCACAAGGGCACTTTAGCCGAAAGCTGATTGGCCCCTGGAGTGCCCCCTCCTGGTCACTCACTGAGACATATCAAAGGCTAATGATATGGTTGTCTCCTCTGTAGGAATTATCAACCTTCTTATGCCCCCTACCTTAAAATAGAATCCCCCCTCAGACATTCATATTTAGGCTATAGGTAGTTTACTCTATAGAAACATTATTCATGAAAGGAACTGGAAAGCTTTCTCTGCCTAGTGCCCTATGCTACCTCGGTCAGACCCCCAGTGACCCTGTTCTGGATAAGGAGATGGATGGATGGATGGTTATCTAAAAGCTTAGCTCCATAATTTTTCTAAGCAGAAGTATAGCATATTCATATAGGGGGATGGTGGTGGCCTAGTGGTATGATGCCTGGGTTATGGCCCAAGAGGTCACCAGTTCAAATCCTATCTACCACCAGTGGGTCCCTGAGCAAGACCTTTAACCCCAAGTTGCTCCAGGGAGATTGTAATCCCTGTAATGTAAGTCGCTCTGGATAAGGGTGTCAGATAAATGCCATGAATATATTATATCCTCACATGAGCAACATATAGCCCTTTATTCATCCTTTAGACCTTTATTGAGAATATAGAATAAACTACACTTACATAGTTTATCGCTTAGGTTTTAATCAGCAATATAATGGAGTAGCCCAAATTGCTATATCAGCCACACTATTTATAAAGAAATGCTTATTTTTTCTCTCTCTTCCTCTGTCTCTCTCTCTCCCACCTGGGGACATCTGGTCTCGAGCTCAGAGTTCACTGACGGTGTGGAGGCATCTGGCCGCCATGACAGGTTCCGGGTTGGAGGTCTGGGGAAAGGGCAGCACAGCCATGCCGGGCCGCCGAGTTTAATGAAAAAGGGGACTTTATTTAGACAACACTGGCCAGAATGGGATGAAGGCCCCTTAAAATGGCAAAGAGCATAACCTCTAAGAAGCACAGCTTTACAAACCATGTGGGTGGGGGTCTGTTGGGGGGGGTGGACCTGAGCAGCTGCCCCTATTGGCTGAACAATTCAAAGTGCTCCTCCCCCCCATTTTTGATATCCAGTGATGATGCCAAATTCACCAGAAGATAAAACTAACTTAGAGGGACCCCCGGGCTCGAGCCTCTCGTGGCTCCGTATGTGTGTGTGAATTTTGCATGCACTCCCCCGGATGTCGTGGTGTTTCTTCTGCTCCGGGTGAGATGAGCAAGCTTGTGACAAAGGAGAACACACAGCTGTACTGTCACATCTGCAGGGCTGGAAGAATAAACATCATGTGACTTGGAATGCCAGGGAACTGGAATGTCACATCAGGAAACTGGGGCTAGTCCACCTCTTTCACTGGACTTTCCTATAAAGGATACATAGATATCAAAATATATTTGCTGTATTGTTATCACATCAGTCAATTTCAATATGAAAAATTTGGTACAGAAAATGGATGGATGGATGGATGAATGAATGGGTGGATGGGATGCCCCCTCCGGTCACCAAAATGTACCCTCCGCCACCCTTTTGAGGCACTGGGCCTGATACACATAGTACAGGGGTCTCCAACTCCAGTCCTGGAGAGTTACTGTCCGGTTTACTGTAGGTTTTCTATCCTACCTGGCTTCTGATGAGCCACACCAGGTCCTGGTATTTACCTGAGAACAGCTGTGGCTCATCAGAAGCCCAGCAGGAAAGAAAACCAACCAGACAGTATCTCTCCAGGACCGGAGCTGAAGACCCCTGACACAGTAGAATCTTCCTCCTGCTTTTCCCTAATGAGTGAATTAGCCCAATCAGGACCAGCTGGATTGCATTAATTGAGAACTCTATGGGAACAGGGCTGGCGATCAATCGCCATGGAAATGCAGAAGACAGTGCAATCCCAGCCCAGTCCACTGCCGCGCCTCCCGCTGACTCACCAGTGTAACAATGGTCAGAGAGCGGATCCATGAGTCAGCCTGATCCATTTTACTGATCCAGTTATCTGCATAAAACCCACATCCTTGCGCCTTTCTCCAGCAAGTCGATCACTTAACCTCGATCACTAAGCCGCAGACATCATCAGCCACGGTGATAAACTCGCATATCGATGCCACAGTCACATCCGCGATGCGCGATCTGTCCTTTCATCGAGCGCATTTTCCTGCAGCATGAAGCGACGTGAATTTTCGCCGCGTCAGCAAATACGAGCATTTTTTTCCCCATGCACAGAATTTATGCTGCATAGTACTTGGCCCCTCGCTAGCAGTTCAAGTGAAAAATATTGTTACCTAAATAGCTCTTTGCTTCGTTAAAGTACATCAAGATGTAGGGGGGGGGAAAAAACAGCAAAATAATCTTTCGCATACAGGACACAAGAGAGCCGTAGAAGCCGCTTCAGAAGCCGCAGGAGTGATCGTCAGCACAGTCTGTCAGGGAATGCCTTGTCCTCTTTCATTATCAGGGTGCGGGCGACATAACAAGCGAAAAGCTTTCCCTCTGTTCATGCTCAGAGAGACTTTGCCTACTCTGTAATATAACGAGCGTTTCGTCTGGACAGCTGCTGCCATCAGAGTTTATGCCAGTTCTTAGTGCCATGAGAGTTTTTCACAAAAAAAAAAAAGCCCTTGTTTCAGGTAATTATCCAAAGCCTTTACTGAAAGACTGACTCGCACATGCAAAGGGAAATGGGTATTTTTAGAGTCTGAACCAGCCAAGATTTGGGAACATTAAGCTGCTTAGTTCATTTATGATCTTAGTAACATCCATCTGTTTTCCATACTGCTTGTGGAGTACAGGGTCACGGCGAGTGAGGAGCCTACCCGAGGAGACACAGGGCATGAGGTCGGGACCCCCCCCCCCCGATGGGGGAACTAGTTTATCACAAGGTACACACACAAACAGACAATGGACAATTTAGTGATGACCATTCACCTAACATGACTCCGGGTTGAATTAAGGAAACCTGTGGAAACACAGAAACTCCACACACTGAGAGTGGGACTCGAGAGGCTATAGGGCAGCGATTCCCAAATCCCTAGATTTCCGTACTCAAACACATCTTATTCGGTCAATAACCAGACTTCCTTGGCATATCTGAGCCCAGACTCTGACCCTCTGGAACTCTGTTTTAGGGATAACCTCTGGGTAACCATACCACTCCAACCATCATGTGATCATACTGACCTACAGCCCATTTTCGGCAATTACCACTGGAGCAGAACGCCGAGCAGTGATGGTGGACAGTAGGAAAAACAGTCTTAAAAAAAGGGCAGCTTTCTACCTTTGGATGTCATAAAATCGGCTATGAGAGAAAGGCCTGCATTTATTACTTTCCTCGATCCCCATTCATATCCCTTGGCGCCACTCTCTTTCTCGAGTGGCACTGAATGATTTATGAATGCTGGGCAAAAAAGAAAAAAACGGTCACCTCCTGATCTCGAACCACACTAGGGGGACAACTGCAGCGTGACACGGACTGACACCCGGACAAGAGCACGCCGACAAAGAAATTCAGAGGCGTGAAAAGCTTCCTGGTGACATGGGCCTCGGAGGATTAGCGAGGCGTCTGTGACCTGGCCTGTATCAAACTCTACAGAGTCCTACAGACGAGTCCCCCGAAAGCCCACAAATCCACTGTATACTTATTGCCATTTCTTTTTCCTGGGAGGTACTTAAGGGCTGGAAACCATGACATGATTCATGAAAGGAGCAGCTGAACAATGCAAAATATATGTGGATGATATGCAGAAGTAAAAGCACATGGTCAGGCACACGATTAGACACCTAAGACAAATGGAATGTGTCACGTGGTCTCTTCTAAAGACATGAGCCTCTGTGAAGCCGATCTTGGTTTGACTTTGCCCTATTCAATGGCACACCAGAAAATCTCCGCTTCAAGTTAATTGATTTTAACCGTGTCATTATAACAGGCCCTGTAACCGGTGAAGAGTCTTACACAAACATGTCTGGTGGGCAGAACGAAAAATGATTGGTTCAGAGAAGTAGCCAATCAAATTATAGAGAAGGTGGGTCCAAGCAAATAGAAAAGGCAGGACCAAGACGTGATTGGTTGGTTTGACATCTGACAAAAGATCTGATTGGTTCTCTTTCTGAAGCAATAATTTTTCATTCTGCCCTCAGAACATGTTTGCGTAAGTAAAACTCTCATGAGGTAAGTTTAAGCTAAAGCTCCAACAAAAGGAAGAACATGGTCACGAACATTAAAGGGGGTGAACTATCCATTGTGTTAAGGGGTCGCTCAGTCACCCATGGTGTGTGGGCTGTAAATGGCATATGTGTTTTGTTTGGTGTAGGTTGGCATGAATAATATAATAAAAGTACATTATTAATATGGATTTTTGCACACCCCCCTTTCTAAACGTCTAATTTCATCTGAGCTCCAGGCAAGTGCAATAATCAAGGTAAATCCCTCTTTTGCGGTATCAGCTGTTCACCCCAGAGACATCTGTGAGCAAATTCTCCCCCTCCCTGTAGCAGTTTGCTTAAAATTCACCATCTGCATCCTAGCCGTGTGACATATTCGCATCA
Source organism: Petrocephalus schoutedeni (assembly GCA_026780765.1). Taxonomy (NCBI): domain Eukaryota; kingdom Metazoa; phylum Chordata; class Actinopteri; order Osteoglossiformes; family Mormyridae; genus Petrocephalus; species Petrocephalus schoutedeni. The sequence continues at coordinate 2,568,915 of JAODKL010000051.1, forward strand.
GGTTGCGGAGGCACTGTGTTGTACTTTTCGACATCATTTCAAAAAAGCTGTTTCCTATTATCTGCAGCTGCTCTCTGCATGATGCATTTACTTTCGTCCAAGGATCCAAGCGCTCGAAGGCTGGACAAATTCACTAGCAATGCATTTAATAAGCGACAGAAATGTATTTCCATCGTTTTAGAGTGGCTCAAGCCAATTGTTTCAACCAATCACCGCAAACTATATATAGGCATTGTTGACGGCCTCAAACAGCATGGGCTGTTATGTGTTCAAACCAGCAAATACAACTATATTTGTGCAAAATATGTCAAGCACAAACAGATTACAGGACTGGGTTATGCGGAATATTACGAAACAGCAAACAGTGCTTTTTTTTGTCCAAAAAACTGTAGGATGTGTAGTAAAGATCAGTTTGCCGGGATCTTTTTTATTTATTTTGAAATGTAACTCGGGTTGGCTGTTGTTGAGCACGCTCTAGGATAGCGGCTTACGTAAGACCGCCAGGCGGACGGTGACAGCTCTGAACCTCAACGCGTCTGGTGACGGGAAGCCGGGGAGCTGTCATCCTAAAGCCTCCCGTCGATCTTACAAATGCTCCCTTTGCTGTGACAGACGGGGGGTGGAGGGAAGGTGGGGGCGGTGGAGGAGGTGGGGAAGCACAGGGATGCAAGCTGAGGTTCGGAGTCACGCTCAGTCCTAGGCACTTTCAGCGTACGCCGCTGGCTTTTGGTGAGCCCGCAATTACCCGGACATCAGTCCACCTGCCAGATCGGATTCACTCTAAGTGAGAGGCCATCCAAAGAGCGGGCGGCAGGTATGGGGCAGGTGGGCGTGGCCCGTGGGGACGGTCCCCACACCATGACCTCTCCATGGCCCGATTGCCACGGGGCACACTTACGGGAGACCAAATGTCACAAGAAAGCATCCAGCACGAGCCCTGTTCGCTGACCTGTCTTGCCGCTAAAATATCATCATGGTCAGAATGAAATTAACAATATGGTGAATAAAATTAAGCAAAACTTTCTGTTTACAGGCAAACAAATGTCAAAAGAAGGCAACCAGTACCACCCGTTACACTCCCCCGTTTTCCACAAAAAATATGAAATAAAAATTAAACTATATGAAATTATACTTATATGATCTTTTCACAAGTACCAGTAAGGTACATTGGAATGTCTCTCCCATCTGGCTCATATTTTTTGAGCTACACACACCTTCAGCTGAAACTTGGGGTCTGAGCGTAGGGTCCCCTTGGAAACAAAGAAATCTGTCTATTTAGGGGTGAACAAATGTTACAAGATAGTATCCAGGAAGGGTGCTGTTACACTGCCCAGTTTTCCCACAAAAATACTGCACGAAGAAACAAATTAACAGTATAGTTAAAAAAAAAGAAAAACAAAAAAATAGGGACATTTTCTATTTATAGGATGTCACAAGGAATGAATCCAGTAAGTGCCTTGATATACTGTCCAGTCTTCCCACTAAAATATGACATTAAGAATCAAATTATCCATTTATGGGAGGAAAAAATATTACAAGACAGCATCCAGTGTATTAATAATCATAATATATGGTATATAATAATCACATTATATACTAATATAATCATACTATACTATATAGTATAGTATAGTATGATTATGTAGTATACTATAATCATACTAACAGTCATATCATACTAACAGTCTAGTACTGAACAGCAGTTGATTGTGAGTGGCTCTCTCATGACCTGGTATCTGGGACAGCAGTCTCCCAGTGTCCTGGGCTGCGAACCCCACTTCCTCACCTCATGGGGTCCCACAGAGCTCCGTTGGGTGTCCTAACTCTTCCGCTGGCCCGGGTTCCTGCTTGGCCGCTTTCCCTGCCTCCGCCGGCGATCACGAGCGTGACACACAGGCACCCGTCGGTGGGGAGGCCGGCCTGGCGGAACCAAACCTGTGCATGTGGACTCGTGCCCTCTACCCTGAGTACCCTACTGCTTAGTAACCAAAAAAAAAACCCCGGTGACTCAGTGGCTGGTTATAGGCAGATACACAACCATGTTTCCCTAGCAACCTGTCAGGGGATGTTTGGATTTCAGATTATGAAGATTCAATATTTCCTTCGGTGTGCAAACACATGATGAAGCCGATATCGGTACGCACGAGTTCAGTGCATAGATCCATCCTCTCCCCTTCATACTTACAACATTACTGTTTCCATTGTGGCTTTATTTATGTTTGTTTGTTGCGTTGTGTATGTTTGCTGATAACAAAATATGTAGCAATGTAATTTCCTGCAGTCTATAAATGTATATAGTGTGGCCCATTGGCTCAGGAGATATCTCACACCTCCAAACATTCTTTCCAATCTTCACTGTTGAAACTGTGTTTATGGACTTTCCTCCCATAGACCACACAATAATGTGAATTAGTGTCTTTATACTGGACATGGTGTGTAATTGAGTGTGTGCCCTGCAATGGACTGGCATCCCAATCAGGGTGTCCTACGCCTTGTGTCCTGTGTTTCCAGGGGTTCACCTTAATCCTGCATCAGTTAAGCACATATGGAAGATTGATGGATATGAGTATGCTTAGTTTCAGGAAGAAAATGTCTGTTCAGTTTCGTTTCAGTTTTGTTTTGTGCTCGGCATGGCCGCCGGTTTAAATCCCATGCCCAGCAGAGTACCCAAACCTCCACTGGGCTCTTGAGCAAGGTCCTTAACCCCTGGAAGAAGGTCCACTGGATGGACAGCTGATCTGGTGTTCAGATCCTGCTTCACTCATTCCACTGTCTGTGTATGTGTGTGTGTTGTGTGTGTGTCTTAAAAATGGAGAGCATGATTGTATATGCAAAAGGACACATTGCAAATGGTAAATAAACCTTCATTTGAATTAAAGAAAACAGAATGAGGACATAAACACACACACTAACACACACACAAGATGCCTGGTGGTCTGATACGTTTGAGGATGTCTTCACCCTTGGCCTTTTCTCGTGATGTTAAACAACACAGGTGAGCTCTTGTTGACATTGGTATTCCTGAAGATGTGTGTCTCTCAGTCACCCCCAAGGGCTGCCTGACAGAGGAAGAGACGAGGGCTAGCTCACATCAGCGTGAAGGCTAGCAGGTCGCTGTCCAGGGTGCTGAGCTCGCTTCGGCTGAAGAAGGTGCTGAACGGATGTCCTCCCTTCTTGACCCACTTGACTCCGGCCTTGGACGTTGCATCATGGCCTCAGAGTGTCACGACACAGCCAGGTAGCAGCCTGAAATTTGCTATTGATTTTCAGATACCAATCTGACTTTTCACTTTGTGGGGCAATTGAAAAGCCCCTCTATTTTCTATACCAGAATTGAGTACCCCGATCAAACTGCGATTGAACCATTAAATTCGGCACTAAAGAAATCCCTACAAAATCAAGTCAGGCTAAAAGCAAGGTCGCGCTCAAAAATTTGAAGCACAAAACCTATTCATTTTGCCTCATAATTTGTAAGTTAAGCCAACAGTAAAACTTTCTGAAGAACGAGATATACTGCTCAGTCAAACATTAACAGCACAATGATTATGGCTCACGTTGCTCCTCTAAGGTCCCCCTTGACTGGCGGTTTTGATTTTAAGGGCACGGGGTAACATGGTGGGATAAAGGAAAATCCTCAGCACCTCCAGCTGTATCTCAGATGTTTAACCTGGTGTCGGAGAAGAGCCTGAATCCCAGCAGACTAACCACCCCCACCAAAGGCTGGAAGTGAGCTATCTTTTAAGCAAGGCACGCAAGGGGCGGGAGGTGGGGGGGAGCAGGATATGGCTTCTGGCTGGTTTGCTGAGTGCCGACCTGCCAGAAAATTCCCCGTCTATGATGCGATTGGCTCCACATCAGGTTGGTAAGGCTCTGGGGAAGCTCTGCGCCTCTGAGCACCGATCATCATCAAGGGGTTAATGGAAACCAGCGGAAGGAGCATGGGATTTATCAGCAGCGGTGTCACCTCAGCCCACATGCAGGAATTAAGGCGTGCACCTGACGTGAAACCTTCTGGCACGGGCACAATGCCTCATTTGATTTTCATTTCCATGCTACTCAGAAGACAGGGTTTCAACTGTACTCAAAAATAAAAAAAAAAGCATAGCATGGAGAATATTTTTCCATCCATTGTTTTAAGGCCTTTTGCCCTTTTAAACCATCACAATTATTATTAGAGGTAATTACTTTTGTTATTAAACTATGGTGGTACAGTTTTCAAATTAAAGCATTCACTACTGTTCATCATCTAAAGACGGCAATTCAGTTTATGCACTGAACATTAACTGTCTTAACGCATGCAGTGACTTATTACTGTTTGAAACCTTCTCTAATGAGAAAGCTAAGACACACATTTCCATTTCTTAATGTCTTTTATTTTTCTAATAGCAGACGAGACCTTACTTTAATAAGCCAGAGTAACTTTATCCTCAGGCACCAAATGAAATTACTGTATAACATAGCCCTGCACTATACATGTATATCAGACGTCAATGAGCATTTATAATTTGTTCAATATGATCCATAATCATACTGAAATTGACTGATACGATAACAATACAGTATATACAGCAAATATATTTTTGATATCTAATTACCGTGTTTGATGTCCCATTGCTGATTGTATTCTAACCATTAACTCAACAATGTTTATAAGGTCAACAAATAATAATCAACAAGCCAATTTAGTGCAAACTATGGGCACTTTACTGAAAGCTATGGGCACAAGGCAGGGAACAGCCCAGGACGGAGCACCAACCCATCGCAGGGCATTGCTTTGACTTCACGTTATAAATTCTATGTGCATAATATAGGCTGTAGGAAGATTTTAAGTTTTAACCTGCAAATACAGCACATGCTGAAGGTATACAGTGGGAAATGAAATCAAAGGTAATAAAAGCATTACTCAGCCACTTACACAATCATTTCATAAAGAGCGTTATGATTTTACATGCTTTTAAGTTTAGTTAACTTTTTCCTAGCTTTGCTCAGGGTGAATCGTCCTTGATTGAGCAGTTGATTGACTTCTGACCATGATTTTTTAAAAAGCCTTTTTAAAGAACTTTTTATTATTTTGTAATATACTATTCTTCCCATTTGTCGATTTTTTAACTTGAGGATGGCTCCTAATGGTTACTCTGCAATATGTCAATTTCACAGGCTCTTGAAATCCATTGAAATGAAATTATATTTGTGAGAAATCAGTAATATTGATATATAATCAATATAATCTTGACTATTGCTCACAGGTTCTTCCCTAATTTAATAACGCTTGTTATTGTTTTCGAAGGCAGTAACCTTCACTTGACCTTTAAACTTTATTCAGAAAATCTCTACTCTTTTTTTTAGAAATTACAAATACAAGTTTGCGTATGACATCATATTTTATACTTTTAACTGCTATGCAATAGATTGAAAATGAATATCGGTTACTGACAAAAATAAATGGCAGGACAACTCGATTGTTATATATCATGAACAAAAAAACAACTGACTTGACGCGGTTTTACCGACTATTTACCACATTCATGCGGTTGCTTCAGGCACCCATTCCTCCATAAATTCATCGTATTCCTCCGCTGTGCTACCTACTCTAGCTATTCCTCTTCCTTGAGTGTAAAAAAAACCAGATCAAACATGTGTTCTATACTAACTAAGGAATGCTCTAAGTAAGGATACGATCAATGTGCCACAGTGAGCAGTCGAGTCATCTAAACTGATATGTTACTTAGTTTGTCATGTCCTGGCCACCATGTCTCCCTGACCCTCCCATCTCCTCCCTCATGTGGCTCTGATTGCCCGCACCTGATGTCTGTTGCCCCTTATTAGCCTATGTATAAAAATACCTGTTCGTCTACGTTATTCCGGTCACTCCTGTCGTACCTTCCTGTCTATGATTCCCAGCGATACCATTTATTTCCAGTCTATGTCCTTTATGTTCAGTGAAACCACTTTTGTTTTGCAACCATGCCTGCCCGCAAGTCCCTCGTCCCACCCAACACGACTCTGGTATAAATCTTGAATACAAAAAGAAGACAAAGGCTTCCCATCCATCCATCTATCCATCCATTTGTGTCAAGGGGCCCCATAACACATGAGACACTGAGGTAGTACTGATTACTGATCTCAACTTCAATGCCATTCGTTACAGTACATTGTTCCATCAGTAAAGGAGTCTCTTAAAGGCATTGTCAGAAATGGCAAAATGTTTAACTGGAGTGTGTTTAAAATGGCCAGTGATTTTCATTTTAAGGGCAGATTTCATGGTCATTAATCTCCTCATTGTTTCCATCAGCTGTAAAAACGCACAATTCTGTGATCCTCAGTGTGACCGTTATGAGCCTTGACTTATTCTTATGCTTGCTACCACCCAGCGACATCCACAGCAAAGGCGTTTCACTGTCATATACCATGGAGCTCAAGAACTAATAAAATTTACGTAGTTTCTTCGCATTCTGTCTCTTCTCTGGTTTGTTTCCATTTTCTGAAGATTCACGTGTGGGTATATTTTCCCAATGATCTCTTGGACCTGGTGCGCTTCAAAAAATTTCTAATAACGACAAGAATTACAGAAAGAGTACAAATATAACTTTTATTCATCCCAGCAGAAATAAAATTGAACAGTCATGCCATCTTTATTGACACCCTCCCTGCTTTCTGCCATCGCATACTTGGAAAAGGGCTAACGGAATATTTCTGTGGTATTTAAGTAAAGGTAAACTTATTTACTGTTTCTCATTTTAATTCCACCTGAAGCACGAACTGCTCTAAGAGTTTGGATCAACAAATGCACAAGGTGCAGCAAAATGACAGCTTGACCTTTTAATCCTGGGGGATTTCTCCGTCAATATTTTAAGATTGATTCACCTTTCATGTCTTAACACAATTAAAAACAATATCTGCGCAGCTCAGACTTACTTTAAATTTTGATTGGAATCGATGAGTCACTGTGGATTTAATGATTTGTATAAACAAATTAGAAAATGCTGCTATTCAAATTGTGAACCGCGATTAATTGATTTCTAACAGCGACTTTTCATTCTTTACAACAGCAGTTCAAGAAGACTTACATTACTTCTAGAATAGAAATATTATAGAGGAATTGGCAATATTCACAAATAATTTGACAATAAATCTCTTATTAAGTCATGTACGGAGCCTGCATTTCTTTTTCTGACCATGTAACAAAGCAGTCAAGCTGCATTACAACAACCTTCCCCAACATCAATACAGACACATGCTCACATATACAACTGCCGGCTAATTATAGGGAATCTGAGCAAACAAATCAGTTTGTTGCTGATTTCGTGGACCAGTAATTTTGCTTATGCTTATGCTGTGACTGTCAAGATACGCCACTGGCACGTTGCAGGCCGAGGAATCATTCTAGAGGAAATTTGTTGAACCGCATGCTGAATATTATACTAGAATCATAGACTTGACCTTCATCAATGCAAACAGATGGGAACCTAGAATTAAAGGAAAGGCAAAAGCAGTGGCATAATTTATGATGTTACTGATGCATTCATTCAATGTTAATATTCCTCTTACCATCCAGGACAACCTGTTTTTAAAATACGTCTGAGGCACTGAGTGGGGATTGCACTACTGTATCAGGTCAACATTCAGAGAGTTCTCCATCCACCCTCTGTACAAATCACGGGGGGTCCGGAGTCTATCCCGGAAGGTATTGGGTGCGAAGCAAGGACCAACCCCAGATGGGGCACACTCACACATGTACACCAATTGGCATGTTTTTGGAGTGTGGGAGGGAAACAGGAGTACCTGCCCCATGACGACGGGGGGCGGGGGGGGGAGAACATTTTTTGTACCAATGGGGGTGCATTAATGGGGATCGTGGGGGCCAGGTCATCCATCACAGCACTCCATCTCTTTGCTTGTTCACGAGATAATACAGAACTTAACTTCAAGCTGTGCTTAGAGTCATTATCTTGTCGAAAAACAAGTGATTTTCAGTTAGGGGTTTACAGACATCTCACTAGCACTGCATCTTAATCAAATGGAGCCACATCACATAAGGTTAATGCTATCTATATAAGAATACATAATGTAACCGTTCCCCATAAGTTTAACGGTTTTTACTTTATATGCCAATAATAATGGATGCTAATGGATGTGTTAGCACTCTCCTGCTTGTCCTATAGAGTATTAATCATCGCCAGAGGAAGGTAAACAAATCAAGTGTGGTGATGGAGCGGCTTAGTCGTTATAAATCATGATATTGAAGTGCCGCGTACAATTGTTATGAAATCATTCATCTACACGAGCCACAAGAATATAGGAATTGATCTCAAAATAATGGATCTTAAAATAAATTATTTCAGCCCTAGATCCAGCTGGATGAAGCAAGTGGTTGTAAGAATGTTATAAGAATGTTACACATAGCAAGTATCTTATGATCTGGATGCCGGAAGAGATTTGATGGCTAATATTTAAAAAGAAAGACAAGTGTAAATGTGGTGCCTTTGTTATTGTGCTATTGTCTCCTTGTGTAAAAGTGATCATGACTCATGAATGGTTAGATCACCCATGTGATTCGCCATGGTTTGTCAGTAAGCAATGCGTCGGATAGCTATTCTTGTTTCTGACATCACAGACGATGACTCAGAGAGACTAATAGGAAAAACATGCTAAAAACTAGATGCTCAAGACACCAAACAGTGCCAAAATTTCTACACTGGTAGAGTAGATCATTGTGGGATACGTGGCCACAAAAGATGAAGCACAGGCATGGTGAGACATAGGTCATTGGTTACCACCTAAGCCAAGTCAAGAAGGACACTTTCAGCTACTTCAAGTTCTACAAACAACTTTAAACCTGAAAGGATCTTTTCCTTGACTAAATAGTTCTGTTCTTCTTGCAATTTGACTGGTCTGTTTCCTTGATTGTAAGACTCAACCAGTGGTTTCACATCAACATTAGCGACACATGCATGATTATAGGAGACTAACCAATCAGCACGCAGCAAGAACTCAGTGCTCAAGTGACATCCAGGTCCTTTTGATTGAGATGGTAGTTTACAAATCCATTCCTGGCTCAGTGTCCTTCCAGACATAAATTAGGTGGTAACCTTAGTCTCCAGGAAGTAGCAACTCTTAATAATTATTCCAGTTAATGCTACTGGGTGCCATCAATTTGATACTTTTTCTTGTTTTTTCTTCATCCATCTTCTACTTTTTAAGAAAAAAAAGTCTAATTTGCATGAAGGGGATTACTTAGGAGGTGGTGCAGTGAATAACACTGTCGCCTCACAACTGCACTCATAGCCCCCAGGATAGATTCCGGACCCCCTGGCCCTGATTAGAACAAGAGGTTACAGAAAATGGATAGGATTACAAAGATAGGATTCCGATGAACTGATGGTCTCCCTCAAGTCAAGAGGCAAAATATCACCCATTCAGGTTTGATGTGGTTAAAAACACACCAAGACTGTACTGTTATGAGTAAAGTATCTCTGTTTATGGTTTAATTGGAAGCCATTTAGATTATTGTTCATTTGCCAGCAAGAAATGGTCGGTATGATTTCCCATTAAAAAGTATGTATTCAGCACAGATATGCAAAAGATATACCTTAAAAATTATTACAAAAGATACCCAACTTAATAACATCCCGGAAATGAAAATGAATAATGGCTAGCATGCAGTAATTTTAGCTATAAAAAAAGAGGAAGTGTTATTTTTATTCTTGGTTGTTGGTAGCTGAAATCCATCCTTTTGTCCTTTACGTTGTTAACGTAAGCACACTAGGTAATGATAAAATCCTGAAAGGCAAGGACTCCCTACGGCAGCAGCCTCGTACTATGAAAATCAATGCCTCCATTTATCCCATTAAATCCCATTTATCTTCCAACAGAGGAATAATGAGAAAGAATGAATGCTCCCTTCTACACGTTACCAAGTTCCATAAGGTTAGCATTCCCCGACTCCACGGAAATGAAAAACAAAACACCTCGTTAGCCAATCAGAGTCTCAGAAGGCATCTTGCTGGCCGCTTGGATCAGGCCTGTTCACTGGCGAGGCGCTTTTCTACAGACTTTTATGGCAATACACTCACTTTGCGCACCATTTAGTGGGAAAGCAACACGGTATTCAGAGTAAGGGAAAAAACATTATTTCCATAATGTACATAGAGATAAAGAAATTGTATTGTGGGAAGAATATTATAGCCCTGTCGTACAGAAAATTGAACATTTTGTGCGCTTTTTTCTCCTTTTTTGTCTGACAGCTCAGGCCCCCGGGAGCAGAAATGATACCTTCGGAAGAAGCATTAGGCCTCCCATGCAGGTGTAAGATTAAACAGCCACCAACTCTGCAGAAAGCAGCCACCCCCCGCCCCTTTTGGGGGGGGGGATCAGCTCTAACATCACAGAAATCGATATTAACGAGATTGCAAACATTCACCGCCGAAGCCTTATGGCTTCCTATAATGGACCCTAATGTAGAGCATTATCCCAGCAATCCAGTTACATTCTGCCCTGCATGACTTTGGCCCAAGATGCACATTTTAGGAATTTATTAGAATGACTCGCCAGGAAAAAAAAGGAGGGAAAAGCCACAATAATGGGGAAAAAAACAACCGATATTATTGTCAGTTAACTGATTTTAAGAAGTTACCATGTCGTAATGCACTGGATGGGCTTATATCTAGTTTTGACCTCTAAACTGAACTGGAAGCAGTGCTATAAACATCAGGTGCATCATATACGGTCGTATAACGTATGACATATTTTTAATAGTTTATTTAATAGAAATATACTGAACAATTATACGTCTTAGCTAGTATTTTCAAGTGATCTACAGCAGTTGTACCGTCCTAAACGTCCAATGATATTTACACGGTATGTTTTCATAAAACAGTCTTCCTGCACAGAAATACACACGCAGACATATATGCACTGGAAATGTCACGGATAAGTGCTCCTGTACTTGGCTAGCTTTGATTTTCTCTGCACTGATATAGGGAAACACACCCAACATTAAAAGCCAAGATTGTTTACTGCTATTAAGCTGAAAGAATACAAAGTATGTACTGCCTCAGACAGCAAATACAGGGCTTTAGCCTCAACCCATGACACCACTAAACTAAAAACACATTGTTAGCAAACAGCTTAACAAGTCAGAGCCACTGTAGGGACATGCTTGATTACATGATCTAACAGGATATAATAAGTTACAGGGTTCTTCCTGCACTTCAGCTAATGCAATACAATTCTGCTACTTATAGGCATACATAGTAGCATGTCTTCTTGGGCTACATGTATTCCCATGGACTAGTTATAATATTTTTCATCCATAACTAAGTGTTTGTCTTGCCACAGAAAACAGACACAGCATATTCTGCTTTATTCGCATAGGTTTAATAAAATTTTTTGCACTGTTTATCATCTCTTCTGATATTGTGGAGAACACGCGCTGTATTTTTATATTCATTAAGAGTACCCAAAAGAAACAGCGATGTTTGGGCAATGTGGGATTTATAATATTCCTGCCATGGTTTAAAAATTAAACCACAAAAACTATTTTTAAAACGTGAAGCACAGCTCCATTTAAAATTCATACTGCCATTCATACGTAGGCCTACGTTGTGTATTTTATAAACAACTTAATTAAATCTGCACTTAGTATTTTAGTTTTAGTCTTAGAAGAGCCTTGGGAAACAGATAGAGACATGTTTTAATTAGCAGCACATTTCATGTTTTCATGCTCACATGAGAACTCAGAACCCTGATATTTAGTTATCGAAGTTTAGTTTTCCCGGCATTGTCTGTTTTAAAAACAAATGTCAGTAGCAGAAGTGGTTTTTCTTTTCTGACACTCGAAAACAACACAATTATTTATTGCAATATCTATCTCCAAAAATATATCCCTTAAATAAAATATCAAATTACCTGTTCCCTGGTGCAGCTGCTGCGATACTCCAAGTCTGAACCCCTTCTATTTTATTACGATTGCTAAAAGGTTAATGTTGTGTTTGAATAATGCCAGGAACATAAAAATTTGAATAATTGGCTACAGTACCAATTCCGTCGCAAGCTGTCAAAATTTATAATGTTTGTTTGAATCAATTATCCTTCAATCCAAGGACAGGGCTCCACACTGTTCAAGTTATTGTTTAGTTCAGTGTACCAAGCCACACTATAAAACTATGTTGACCTTTAAGTTAAATATTCTCTCCATATGAAATTTACATTTATTTAGACAGGGGAAGGTATTGCATGAAGGCCAAAGTAAATGAATTCATAAATCCCAATAAAATAGTAGAAATGATTTTTATACCTTGGGGAAAAAAAACAAATTTCAGCCATGAATTTTAGAGATCACTCAAGCAGATTGTAGAAACAGCCAGTTTCATTTAATTACTGTTTGGGTAGTATGTGTATCACAGCTCAACATCTTTGCATGAGCTTGCTGGAACAACCTCCAGAGTTGATACAAGAGTTTGATCTGTTCAGACTAAAGCTTTTGCCTGACAGTTGTATAGGCTGCTGTAGTGTGGAATTGGGTCTAGGTCAGTACCAGCCCTGGTACCTGTACTGATTACCTGTTAGCCAGCAGGTTCTCCACAAGTACTTGTTGGGAAAGAGTAAAGCAATTGTCAGTCTGTATTCATTACTTTTACTTATAAGCAGTGAAAGCACACATATTAAAGAATCAATTAGTTACTATTGTTATCAGGACAAAATAGCAGCATTTATAAATATACGACCATAGTCAGCAGTGAGTAATTATCTGTCGATGATGAAAGGAGCGCTGTATTTTAAGAGATAATTTAAACGTCGGGCTCAGTAGAGCCATTTTTTTTAATAAATAAAAGGAAATTATTGAAGCACTGCTTATTTCCCGGTAAGCACCAGTCACATGAATGCTCTAAATAATGTCTGCTGCAGAATTGCTATATTTGACATTGAAAGGTCATCCAGCCAGCCAGCCTCTATGCGGCAAAATTGCCCCGAGGGAAAAAATTGGAGGCACTGTGTTCAGCTTCAAGTGGCAGGAAAATCATAGCTCTCCCACTTTGCTCAGCTGGAGAGGCCGGGCTGCTGCTTGACATGGTTTCCCTATTCATGTGGCCGAGCAGATTAGCGTGCCGGTGGCCTCGGACAGCCATCCCCATGTCTGTGTGTTGGCACGCGTGATAGGACGAGCCCTCCCTGCTGTTCCGCACACAGCCAATCCAAGGCCTTCCGCTCCGACTCACACCCGCTGGCCGCAGACTCTCCAGGATCGAGTACAAACAAGTCAGCAGCTTCCTGCAGCTCTGTGGACACCTTCTCATATCGTATTTGTAGAAGTTCTGGTCGAGAATACTTAGCCATGTCAAGAAATACACAAGGAGTCACAAAAATTCTCACCGTGTGATTTTCGAACAGTAACTTATTTGCTAGTAGCAGCAAGTAGAACCAACAATTTAATTTCTCAGGGTCTTAACAGAAAGAAGAACATGGTCTGTGATAGTTACATACAGGTTTAGATGGACACAACAAACATTTAACTAATCTAGTATATTTTCAACCACTTACAGTAACCTACTGTTTTATTGATATGCATAACTATAAACCAGATGGTACACCCAAATATAGCACCCAAAATTCAATGAGAAAAGTTATTCGTCTTATGATCTTAAGGTGCTATTTTTGGCAACAGTTTAATCCTGTGCTATGTATCATACGATGGGTGATAAGGGACGAGGGATTTTCTTTTCTTTAAACTGTGAACTTGGACTTAACAATAACGTGGGAAGGGTTGCTGTTTTTCTCCTATTTTTTGTTGAATTGAGATTTCACTGCAGAGATGCCTTCTCTCTGATGTGCCTTTAGCTCCTTGGCAGCTCACCGAGTTAGCTGACATGTGCTCTGCATAAGTTAATACTTCATTTACAGACTTCCCACCTATTTTGTCTGTTAGGCTAATGATCTATGCACAGTCTGGGTCTATAAATGGAAAATCCTGGTACATGACTGATTGGAGATGATGTTTCAGGCACACATTTTCAACATCCTCAAAACACCTTCTGCAAACTGCAAAAAAAAAAAAAAAAACTGTCAAAATATCTGTGTGCATTCATCTGGCTATTAATGTCTCGTCGATATTTTCTGGACAATATCTAAACGTTTTAGCTATAAAATGAAAATTTTAAATACCATAGCTGTTCTATCTTAGATCATTTTAATTGAAGCATTTAAAACTCAAAAGAAATTATAAGGCAAAAACCAGTCAAGGTAACAATCCATCACACATTTTTGGCAATTTTTGATAATGCATCCTCCCTTTCGGGCTAAAGGAAGAGCCCAGTAGGAACCAGGCGGCAAACTCAGAACCTGACCATGGGACGCAAAATATTGCAGTAAACAAATCAGATCATTTTGGGTTAAAGCTCAAGATTAAGGTGTTTTGTTTGGTGACTGAGGTTCTGAATGAGAAGCGTTGGGATGTTGAGAGTGTCCTTTAATTAGTAGACATTTGTTTGCTAAATGAGTTTCATGTTTTTACCTACTTTTGCATCTCTGTTCGCACTATTTACTACAGTCATTCATCTATCATGTAAAATAGTGCGACATGTTTCCGTGTTAAGTTTCATGTCTCTCTGACATTGTTTTTATATGTCAAAGTATTTTTCTAATTAACACAGCACCAACGGGAATCTGTACACATATAAACGGTGCATAGATATGTTATCTTCAGTTCCTGTAAGTACAAAATATATGAAAATGTGTACCTTTGGCTTACGAATGCTCAGGACACCCGTTTGTCATTTTTATGTTTATATACAAGCCCCCCCAGGGAAGCTGATTTGTTATTATGTGGAGTGAACTTTTCTGCATAGTCATTAAGGCTAGATGCTTTCCATCATTTTTAATAATTCCATTTCTTTTAGAAACAGGTACTGTATGTGCATTTTTTGTTTCATTGTTTGGGGTGCACACACACATACACACACACACCCACCCAAACTGTCTTTAAAACACAGGAGTACCTGAAAGAAACCCACACATTCCAGGGCAGGGGGGGCGGGGCAAAGTCTACTGCCACAGAGAGGGGGAGGAATCAAACCCCCAGTGTTACACCTACACAGGTACTTTGTTGATTACAGCATGTGTGTAGTTATATATACCCAAAAGAAAAAGTGTGAAACACCATTAAAAATACTGAGAACCAACAAGTGCAAAGAATTCTTAAACCTACTTGGCGGAGGTGTTTTATTCGGCCCGTCGACATTCTGACCAGGGTGAGTTGCTCTAATAGCTCTGGATTCTGCGACCTTTCATTCAGAGAATGAAAGCAAAACTATGTTTCCTCTGGGCATCAGCAGGCCCCGTGAAACCAGGCCGAGAGACGGCAGTGCTGAGCAGGGCCTTCCTCGCTATTGCACGGCCGCTATATACAGATGTCCCGGGCCGGCGTTCACAAATTAGGGATATGGAAATGAGCCGTGGCGTGCCGCATGTTGCGATACTGAGAAGCCGTCCGCATGTTATTACTGCCCTCTGTCTGCGGTTGAGCTCAGCCAGACACAGTGAGAAAAGCAAGGCACTAAATTACCAAGACCTGTCTGTGCTTCAGCGCAGTTTCATTGTTAGGCTGAGGTTAGGGGAGCACGTGGTGAATGCCTGGTGGCCACGACGCGAGGGGGACGGACGAAATAGCCCCCAAATGGTACAGAAATGATACATGATGAGCCACAGCATTAGCCAGCATATTTGTTATTGCATGCTGGAATAAAAACACAATGATGTCCGTGTCACTGCCTGTAGGCGTTTCTCCTCTACATATGTGTGACCTATGATTATTTATAAAAGACGGGCATTGGCTGCCTACATTGACACGGCGCGGAATGCTGACTTTTGATTGACGGGGAAACAGAGAGGATGATGTGCTCAATAACAAACGGCGTGACAGCTCGCCGTCCTTGGGAGAGCGTCTTACTGGCAGCAACCTCCGATTTCATCACATATAACGCAACTAAAAGCATAATAAATCTCAGCCTGTGGATGGCTCGCACAAGGGCTCGCCTCCTTATCCAGATGGTAAATCGCTAAGCTCTTGAAATATCTACAACCTTGTGACACCTTGGCTGCATTAAACTAATTGCCTTTTCTTGCCTGTGTTCTTGGATTAAAATAAAAGTACTGAAGAACTTCCCAGGTTCTTTAGTCAACTGCTGAGGAGAGTTAAGCGGTATTCCCTCTGACTCCAGCATCAAAGATAGAGACCAGGCAGTCAAACCGCTTCTTAACAATGTGTAGATGATCCGGGACATTCAGGTGTCTCTGTTTATTTTTACTTGGATACGTACAAATCGTAATTTTTTATTTGTTTTATGTAACACGTGAAAGCCTATGCCACAATTTAACGCCAAATTTATTTCTCGAAACGGACCGGTGTCAGAACACCACACATCTGATAAGGTTTTAAGTGGCATATTTTAAAATATCATGCCCCATTATCCCAGTGGTATCCCTGCCTGTCCTCACAATCCCTACCATTATTCCCGTCTCCTGCATCTGTCTGTATTCTCCGTGTCCACATGAAGCTAATTACAGGGAGAGAGATGAGGGGAGAGATTCTGAGACGCATCGGGCTGAACTTCCATCCAGGGACAGGTTTGTGATCTCCCCTTGACCAAACTGCACTGGTACCTAGCAGGTCGTTATACGGTGAGAATCCAGGAATCGTGGATTATTCTCAAAAGACAAATAATAAACTAGAGGAGGGGGCTGGCATGGAGGCTATCCCAGCATCCTTTTTAATATAAAGAGTATCAGTCATAACAATCTATCATAAATTCATCTTCCAAGTGTATTAATCTGATTTGCTGTCTGGAACTTCTGAAGCAAATAATTTGAGCGACGCTGAAAAGTCTCCCCTATATCTGCCTCACCATACAGATGAGAGATACCATTAGGTTCAGTGTAATAATGGATTTTTTTCTACTGAAGTGCAAAGTATTTTGTGTCCTGTAAGTTATGAAGGCACTGGGAATGGATGAAAATCAGCTTCTGGTGTGTGTGATATATCTGTAACAAAAATGCAATAAAGGTTACCGTCATACGAAGCAAATTCATATTCCATGGTAAACCGAGTGTTTAAGTCCAAAATATCCAAATTTTTATAAACAGTCATCCAGAGAGGTGAGTCAGGGGACTTCAGGGTTCCTAATTTCCCATGGCCATCTATTGTTGTATGCATAGCGCAGTGTTTCCCAACCCAGTCCTTTGGGGACCCCCAGACAGTCCACATTTTTGCTCCCTCCCAGATCCCAGCACACCTGTACCAGGTTTTTGGTGTTCCTGATTGGCTGGGAGCTGGGAGGGAGCAAAAATGTGAACTATCTGGGGGGTCCCCAAGGACTGGGTTGAGAAACACTGGCATAGAGCAGCGTTTCCCATTCCGGGCCTTTCGGGAGCTGGGAGGGAGCAAAATGTGGGCTGTCTGTTAGGGAGCGCTGAGGGAGCAAAAACACAGACTGACTGTGCGTCCCCAAGAACCAGATTGGGAAACACTGGTATATAGTATTGTATATATGATTGTGTTTCTTTCCCATAAGTGTGTTCAAATCCTAATTCGGGACCTAGAGGTAGCCCCGCTGTGACCTAATACCCCTTTTACTATTTACTATTTTCGCTGCCCCTGCCAAAATAGCCATCCTTCACTTTCATTCGCTCCCGCTACTCATCTCAGGCCCTGTATCTAAATAAAATCCCGGCCTCTTCCTGCCATCCTCGTGTCACACGGCTCCGCTCGCTGTCCCAACTGGAGCCGCCCTCGCATCGATTTCCCAAATATTTCACGAACATCCAGCCTAACATCCAGTAAAATCAGTATAAAACACTACTGACGCACAGTGAAGTGCTTCATTCAAGTAGTATGCAAATTCAAGGAAAACATGGAGGTTTGAGAATTATGCAAATAGTAAAAGTAGATATGTAGGTAGCATTTATAACACGCTAATGTTAAAATTACTACTGTTTGCGTCGCATTACTGCTGGCATTTGGAAGAAACAGGGATCTTGGAAGCATATGAACCGGTGAGGCTTTAGGTTGTTCTGTCAGGTTTTTATAGAGTATCCACAATTCCTAAATCGTGGGACCTTTTTTCAACAAGGGACTAGGTTTTGCAGGCAGTAACTCAGGCGAGAGAGGTGCTTTTTAATAAGGGAAGGAAAAGACAGGCACACTGTTTCTGGCAAGCAGATGTCAAGGGTCAGAGTACTGGTGTGTGGATTAGAACTTATTAATGGGGTACGGGCGGTGAGCCCCTTTCTGCCCAGTTAGGAGTCACCAGCTACCTACTTATGATCTACAGTTGGAAGCCAGCGGTGGGTCACAATGAGGGAGTGACCAATCAGTGGGTAGCAGTCCTGATTAGGCTCGGTAGGAGACCATGAGACTATTGGTGAGCTGGGTCTTATGAAGAATGAAGATTGGGCATTAATGATGGTGCATCAGCAGCATTCAGCATAGATGTTTACCATGAAACCCACATTTCTGATTCAGTAAGGCGGTATATTTTTTAGTAAATAATGTGGAAAAAGTAAGGGACAACCAGTGGCGTAGGACGATGTACCGGTAGTTGCTTGAATTTGTAAGCAAAAATGTCAGAGAACAGCGATTTAAGCACAAAATCAGAACGATAGGAAACCCAGTGAATCTGGTAAGAATGATCTGAAGAAGGACCTAAATAGAGGCGGATTTATTCTGACAGCTAAGAGCACACCTTAGACTCAGGAGCCTCTCTGTGGTAACCCTGGTCTGAAGCCAAAGCGGTTGGGCCTTGTGAATTTATTCTACAGAGAGAAAAAAAGATCGATAACCGAGCGCTGAAAGGCTTTGGAAAGAGAAGGAAGGTGGCAAGAGGGTAACAGTTTTGGATAGAGCAGATGTTAAGGGTTTTCCAAAATGTGCCGTGACACACGTTTGTTCGAAGGCTGCCACGGAGGAGTTGAGAGAGGTGCGAAGTCCATCAGACCTTTGTGTTTGGAGAGGATGTGCGTACCAGCCTAGAGCAAGCGAGACCCGACAGAAAAACTGACCTCACCGTGGGCGTGACTCATCGGTTGCGCCCCAACCGTAGGGTCGAGGTGAATGGGACAGAGTCTAATCAAAGATGAGGGTACTCGGGGTTGTGGAGCGTTTCGGCGTGATTCATGTGTCAGTGAGCCACTGAAAGCAGGGAGGCAAAGGTTGTGTGAATTCTGATTGTTAATTCCAGAGTCTGCCAATATATAAACAGATTCCGAAGCCTGGATGTGATACCAAAGGCCATTCGCGGCTTGGGCTGATTAGTTCACACTGACATCTTGTAGCTATGGGACAGACAGATTGAAAGTAGAAACAGGCATACACTTAACGTACATTTAAATTTATTTATTTAGCAGAATGCTTTTATCCAAAGCAACATACAATAGAGAGAGCAGGGTCAGACAATCCCCGTAGCAATGGGGGTTAAGTACCTTGCTCGAGGGCCCAACATTGAAATTACTCTGCCAACCATGGAGTCTGAACCAGTGATCATGGACGCAGATTCGCAACATGCAGAGAAACACACTGCTCCAAAATTAAATAAATACAAGCGTAGCAAAGACGTGTTGTTGAACAGGAAATATTCGATGGTTTAAGACAGTCGGAACTGACTTACAATTTATTATGACTGCCAGTTTATTCCCATTGGAGGGCATCTTATTGATGTCTATAGAATTGCTAGTATGCAGGGGCATCCAGAGGGGGAACGAGTATCCTGGCAGATCCAGAGGGCCCGGCGCTGCAGGGGGGGCCTGCAGAGTGGGTCACACCCTCCCCCCCAGACAGCAAAATCAGCTAAGGGGGACCAAAGGTGACATCCCAGGTCCACAGAGTCCAGAACAAGATTTTGTTTCAACCAACCAGTTGAGAGCTCTTTGATTATAACTCTTCATGCTGAACTGGTTGGTTGAAATATAATCCTGGTCTGGATTTTTCATTTTCTAGACCTGTGCTATCCACAGGTATGTAACAATGAGAGTCACTCAATCAAGACAGTAAATTATAATCTCTGGGCGCTGTAAAATGATCTATTTGCAATCGACTTTGTTTGGCCATAATTTAAATGACATCTGCATGTATTAACCTCCGGTCGGGGTATATTTGCATACTCTGGGCTCTGTGTTATTACCTGTGTCAGGGCCACTTAATCGGGTTTCGGTGGTGATCTCCTGTCTTTGGCTCACCTCGTGGCTCCATCGACCGCGGAGCCGCGCTGAAAGACCAAATCAGCCAGCGCGCCATTTTATCACGCGCACTATGCACAAATTTATCCCACTGATCAGCTGCGAAATTAATTCCGATATCTCTGCGTTTCGAGGTAAAAGAGGGGCAATCTGGATGTTAAAGTCACAAAAGTAAACTTCTAAATGACGTGAATGTGCATTGCTTAAGTTTTAAGGTTCTGAGTCATTATGCAAGCTGGTGAGAAAACAGTATCTACTGATCTGTGTTCCCGATAGTATAGTGAGAATAGTATGAAAACGTCTTTCCTTTTGCTCTATCTTCAGTGTCTGAACAAGCCTACTAAAAATCAGATACAGAATCCCCTAAACAGAAGATAAATGCAAAGAGCTAATTCCTCTTAAATACCCAGGTTTTTGAGCAAGGCCTGCCTCTGAATATTGAATTTGCATTGCTTATACCAAAAAGGGGTCCTGGCTTATAGCAATAGAGTAACAAACCCGTGCGCAAAGCCCTGTGTGGCCACTGTTTTGTCTCCTTGGCAATTGATTAGGTTATCGTCCATACGCTAGAAGAACAAATTAGTCATGCAACGTCTCATGTCATTGCAGGTTACCGACGCTAAGGCTTGCCGTCCCAAGTAAATGCTTCCTGCTTCTGCGCACCCAAATCCAATTTGCGAGAGAGCGGCTGAGGGAGACGCATGAGTGTCCATCCAGCAAATGAAGAAAAGTGTGGAATATTCCCATGGTTTCAGGAAGACAGTCTAGCTGAAGGGATCACGTGGTTAGCTCAGGACATTCAGACCAGAAGCAGAAATGAATCCCTTGTTTCTAAACAGAACAAAATCAGTTTGAAGTTTTTGAAAGTTTAGTTTTCGCTGTCTGTCAATTTGATATATATATATATATATATATATATATATATAAATAAATAACACGCACACAACCCAGTTTACAGAGCTTTTTATTAAGGATCTCACAATTTTCTTTTAAGTCTCTCCTTCATAAAACTGTACATCTGTATGCCTGCATACAGACGTAAATTGCCCTGGCCTTTGCCATATTGTACTGGGCTTATATTACTGCACAGACGCAAAGAAAACCGATTCAAACTCTAATGGAAAATCGAGAAGACGGAAAAGAACTAAAAATCAATATCGACAGGAGAAACGGTTTACATTTTCTCTGCGGTCATCAGAAGCTTGTATTACATCCGATAGTACGTATCGATTGTTCGAGTGTGTTTTGATTGGTCATGTAGCTGGATCTATTTTCGGCTATTGTTATTATATGGGTGTTTCTCGCCGGGAGCACTGATATGTAAGAGGAAGGGGTAATAAAAAATATATAATTTAATAATGGTACATGAATATCTGAAATATACAAATTCATAATGTTGTCATGGTTTTTTGTAAACCCGCACTGACACACCATCCAAACAGACAGTGAGCTTTACGCTCAGCCCCGTCCAAGTCACTCATGAAATACACAATCTGTTTGCTTTATTTACTGGCACAGATATTACCCTTGAGTCATTTAGCAATTATATATTAATGGAACGCATTAACAATATAAGAGCAAATTTCCATAACTCACCGGAAACGTTTTGGGGAAAATTTCTGTGGACTTGGAAGAAGTGAGTTTACACGAGGACTGAATGACGTTTGTTTCCCAGAACTGTATCATATGAAACCAAACTTTGGTGGTCTCATCTCAAACAACCAGACATGGGCCAGACATCCTCCTACCCGCTGAAGCAATGATGAAGTAGTAATCACAATGAAACCTTGACGTTCACATGCGTAATCAAATACGTATGATTTATTTATGCCTTCTGTATAAGGGGTCCCTTCTTCATTATCATTGGACATCATATAGGCTATTACACTAGGCCAGCCAGTGAGACAGCATATCTGATTTTAATCAGTGCTAGTATACTCCCAGGTCTCCATCGCACATCGATTTATGACAGATACTAAACCCAGATCAATGTAGAACACTGCCTGTATCATACCTGTTTAATAATGGAATGATTTTTCGAGCTTCACCAATCACAAGCCAGAAAAATGAATTAGGCATCTGTCTCCACGGAGACACTGGGAAACCAAACTGCCTGGGTCAGGTGGCCAGACTTCTGTTCTCTCCACGGCTATGTTCAGTGCTGGTTGAAAGCCTACAAGCTATGGGTGAGACCACACAAAAAGTGATGTCCCCAGGGACAATGGACCAGTCCCACGACCCACACTGTAAAAAGAACTGCACAAGGAAAAATTGTATTTTGTCTTAAGAATGAGCAACAAGCTCATTTTACAGCAGTGCTTTCTTATATTATTGAAATGAACTAATATTACATCTCCTAAAATAGAAGGAATATTTCCTGCTTTGTTTATATCAGTTTCTACGGTAACCTCTGTGCCCGACACATGGAAGATGAAACGACGATGAAACGATAAAAATGAGAACGAGACCAAATCATCAAGAAGAGGATGTTGATATTACAACATGTCCTGTGCAATAATAAATAGATTACATCTTATTTGAAATTTCTGTACTAACTAAAAATGGGAAGATGGAGGCAGGCCTGTGATTGGCTCATTTAAAATAATAAGATTCCATCCTAAATGTGCTCCATGCATTTTCAGACATGTGATGTCTGGAAAACATAGGTTTGATTGTTAAAACAGCATGCAAAAGCTAAGAATATGCATCAAAATGGAACATGACTGTCACTCGGACAGCTACATTCTTTAAAGTCTATACGTCTCTCCACTTACTTCAGCATAGAAGCCTGCATTGTTCTCTTTAGGCAAGGTTTCGATACGGCAAAAGTCTGAGGCCGCGTCCCACCTGCATCTCGGTGGGCCCACCTACGTACAGACACCAGCAATTGTAGCCTAGGGCTAAATTATGTAGGTCAGTCAGGGATAAAAGACAGATCGCCGATAACCAATTGCGTTTAAATCACAACACCGCTCACCCGCTGACTGTTATGGCCACGCGCTGCAATTACGGACTCCATACTGACGGATGTCACAGAAGCTGAGTCACCTGCGGAGGAAAATCCGATATCCGAGACGGCTCGGCTGTCTCGGGCTCGGAAAATGAGGGAAGGGAAGCCCGGTAAAGTGAAAAAAAGTATGACAGGAGCGGCGTTCTAACGAAGGCTGGAAAAGAGTAGTGGGCCGCACTCCTGGAAATAAATCAGCACCAGCCAGCTGGACCCGAGAGATCCAGGACTGTCATATCTGTCCAGTACCTGAGGAGGTTCAGTTTTGGGTCAGACCCACTTCCTTTCCACAAGGGAAGTCCCTCATGTGATTACAGACCTGACTGAGGTCTACAGTTGTGCATTTACTATTCAGTTATCTGTCAGTGTCCTACCTGCTCACTACAAAATGTCGTCCTATGTGGGATACGGTGTGAGTCTAAAAATGTCAGACTAAAATATCATGTTTAAGGTAAATTATTACTCCAACATTACCTGCCTGCACATTTTCACTTCCTATGGATGGGCCTAAGGCTGTTGTCTCACCCTGTCAAGCTTGAGATTACTTGCAAAGAAAATTTCAACAAATTAATCATTTTGGCAGTAACTTCTCTCACTGACTTTGGCCCATACAGTTATCTGTTGTACTGTCTTCATGTAAATTGTCACAAAGAGAAGTCTCAGATTGACTGTGTTCTGCAGCGTATTCAGAGTGGATCTCCAGGAAATGAGGCCTCCTTGTATTAGACATATGCATATGGATATCACAGTTTTCCAGAGTAGCCCTTAAGCACAGCATTACCAGAACAGATTTATCGACATGGCTCCCACACGCTCTCAGGGTTATAGTAATGTTCCCCCTAAACTTCCGGGAAAAGACCTTTATTTATTACAAACAGCACAGTGCACATACCTGCTTAGGCCTAGTGTTTCTGACCTAAACGATATCATTTTAATCATGTGTTCTCTGCTGCATCCCGGGATCCGGCATGTCCAGAAATGTCTGACTAATATAATCCTTACGGGGCCCCCGCATCGCACGCTCCTCCAGTCATTGTCAATAAACGTACTCGTCAGACTCGCGGGGGACTCGTTTGTTCCTGATCAATAGTCAAGAGTGAAGGACGTGCGGCGGACAGCGAATCCCCAGGGAGGGAGCACAAAGTTTCGCTGCGGCCTTTAGAATTTCACTCCAGTCCCTGTCCTCACCTTTAAGGGTAACTCTCCGTTCATAACGCTAAAAATAAGTAACTGCTTATGCAAGAAGTAGCCTCATAACTCCATTGTGACGCATATTCAAATTTTCTCTACTTAGTTGTTTAGAAAGAAAGTCTTACCTCAAGCTTATTATTACCTACTGGTGTAGCTGGATATTTCAACAGGAAATAATCCAAGAAGGGGGATTGTTACGTTTAGGATACCTGTGTTCTTAACCCAAGATGGGTTGAAGAGTTGAAGGTGTCTATAGTGAATTATAAATGACAGCTTCATAAAGCATAATAAACATGGCTATGATGTCTTATGCCTTTTAATAAATATGTATAAGCACATTAATGTTTTATAAAAGCATTATAACATGTTATGAATGTGTTCATAGGTTCTTATAGACATTGCATTCATGGAAAGTGTCGCGGTAATTTTTATTCCGTAAGGGGTACTAGCTACCCATTTTCCCACAATGCAGCATTTATTTCCGTCCTTCTGGAGAACAGATTAGCAGCACTAATTCACACGCAGCCTCCTTAGCTGATGTCTCTCGGTCACAGTCCTGCACAACTGCACGTCGGCAGATGTACATCCCAGGCCAAATTGGCTGCATGTGACAGTCATAGTAACACCTTTATTAGAGCTTGTTTCACTAAAATAAATTACATGCAATCAAATTTGTCAATAACTGTTTTTTACAGAATATTTTAAATATAAACTTGTACTATTTAAATGTTAAATGTTTATTCTCAGTAAATCCTGTTTAACCTCTTCAGTGGTGCACACTTAGTCACTAATGTCTAAAAATCAAGCAAATCCAAACTATCTATGTAACACAAATACTTAGGACCATTTGGAAAGCCGATTTTAACTGTTGCACAGCCATCATTGCATTGGCTGTTTCTTTTAATCAAAATGCACCATCAGATCCACTTTCAAATCGACTTGGCTTGTGTACGGATTGCCTTTGCACACAAAACTCACTTGATACGCTCTCCCCAGTCCTGCATCTCCTTAACGAGAGTGTCAGATCCACAAAACGTTGCATTTTATTATCGACATTAAAAGGCGCTGCGAAAGGGTCGACCGACTCTCCCCGTAGGCATGTTCCAGCTTATCCCTCATCTGAAGGGCTTTTAAAGGCACTCGGCACCCACAGGCTTTTAATCAACGCATGGGCAGTAGCTGGTATCATACTGACAGACATAATGAGTAGTCAGGAGAGCTCAAAAGCATTGCCTGGAAAAAAAAACGTTTCCCTCAAAACACAGTCATTTTTTTTCCAAGGGGCGTTCATAATACAGGAAATACGCCCTGTCGTTCCGTCAAAACGCATGTCACAGTCCAAAAAAGAAGAACATTTGAATATGAATGTCTGAATCGCATTGGTAATTCGGCATTATGTTTTAAATGATATTAATTACAACTTAGTCATAT